>JARHVA010006490.1:32500-235000 GCA_037957365.1 Torreya grandis | reverse complement strand
ACAGTCATCACCTATAACCATCTATGGAGACACAAGATAAGTCCAAGGTGTTATGAAATAAGAATGACCTATTTGGTGTTTAGTATTGGTAAAAACCTCCTAAATGGCATGATAAAATATATAAAATATCTAAAATTTACCTAAATCAACTACCAAGGAACTAATTTTCAAGAAACCCTACTTACATCCAGTGCTTGTGAGATGTGAATTAAATAGACTTTATGAAGGGATAACACTTTGATAGGTTATATAGGGTCTATGAAGATTGTTGGAGGATTGATAAAAAAATTATAATATCCCATATGTATTATCAAGGTCTCATTCTCACTCTTAAAACCAAATACAAGTGTGATAAAGATAAAACTCAGCTAAGCCTAAAACCTTGCAGTCACACTAGCATGCAGTCTAAGTCATGAAGGAAATTAAAGTTTTAAAGGTCATTTAGGAATGATAATTATTTAAAATTTATTATAAAAATTAATCATGGATTTGATAATACTTACATGGTATCATTTATGTTAGACAAATAGTGGAAGTACTCATTATTTTGTCTCGAGCCTTACCCACTCCTTGGGTAAGGGCAACCATGAGACCTAGAGATCTAGTTGAGCTCTAAGGGAATGAAAATTTTTATAATAAATAATTAATGGATAAAAAGTGAATTAAAAATAATAAAATATGTATCAATTAGTTATAAGGTGTAAAAAAACATTATTTTTCACTCCAAGGCCCTTGAGGGATAGCAAAGAGAAGATAGGCTCTAAAACCCACACCATGACCAGTATACTAGATTGATACATAAGGGTAATGAAGAATTAAAAATCATGTGGTATAATTTAGAGGGTTTTTATATAGGTTTTTTAGTATCTCACAATAGTGTTAATTAATTTCAAGACCCAAAACTCAAAGTAGAGATATCTCTAGTCCTAAGAGCACTAAGCAATCCATTCAAAGAACAACTTTAGATGCTCATATTGTTTATCACACTTTGAATGGGAGTATGATACTATTTTAATAGTTTTAAGGGTATAATAAGATTTTTTTACAAGTTTAAATAGGTTAGTTAATGATTTTTTATTTATTAACAATCATTACGACCCCAAACGGGTCTTAAACTCTCCAAAAACCCTAGTTGTGACTAGTTTGTAGAGAAATACCTAAAAGCACATATGATGAAAGTTTTATAATTAAACCTATTGGATGTTATTGAGGACTCAAAGGAGGGTCTGAGAATGTAATTTGATGTTGATGTAACCTGTACAAACTACCCAAATACCTTATTTTTGTATGTTGTTTATGTTTTACAGGTGTTGTAAGAAGCGAAGAGATTCCAAATCATGGTATGAGGTTATTTTTTAATTTTAATATCTATTAAAATCAGAAAATGTGCAAATTATATTCTGGAGATGATCAAACTAGCCCCATTTTTCAAGGCAATCTTAAACAGGCTCAAAATGAGACTAGGTGGTAAGGTCATTTCTTAGTTTTCATACTTCCATAGGGTCTCAGGATCCCAAAATTTACATTGAGGTTTTCTATGGCCTAGGTAAAGTGAATAAAATTATTTATGGCTATTTAAAATATGTGGTAGAAGTTTGGAGAAAGAAAATAGAGTCCAAAGCAAGGAGGCATAATTAGTAGAAGAGAAAGACATAAAAATAGGATTCTACTCAGATTCTAAAGATGAAATTTAGTATGTAGTTTTAAGGAAATATAGGGTCATATATTATTCCATTATTTTTTTAATATAATCCATACAACTCCCACACAAGGATATTTATAGGGGAAAAAAGGATACAAGGAAATTAGGGCTATTAAAGGCTTAATGAGCAAAATGAGTTTTTAGAAGTTGGTCCAAGAACCAAAATGGTGTTTTAAGACCTGATAAAATATTTTAAGACCATTCATCTAGTTTTGATGAGCTACAAAAGATGCACTTGAGTTTTAGGCCACTTGGACAAAACTAGGTGTGTGAAATGGAGAGTTACAAGACACCTATGCACGTGAATGATGAAATGACAAGTCAGAGGATTTTCTTAAGTCATGTCAAATGTACAACAATTTTTTTTAGATAATTTCAAGACTAATTCATGTTTTTAAGTTTAATTTATCACTCCTTTCATGCAAGGAAGGGTAGTTTATAAGGAGTTAGTCAAGGTGTCAATAAATTTTGTAACCCCCACACCACTTGGAAGTTTGAAGCTACTTTTAGAGTGAGACACATGTCCTTGAAGGTATATTGGATTGTATATTAATTCCAATTTTGGTTTTAACTCACATGCAAAATTTTCACTCATCTTATACCACACACCTCTCTCTTCTCTCTCACCATTCTCTATATATTAAGCCACTTTTGGATAAGTTGGTATCCTCCACCTAGGTATGGTGAAGCCATGCCCTTTTTTCTACATTTGATTAATAAAAAATTTAATGTTTTACCTCATTATATGACTACATGCAGTGATAAATCTCTAAATGGTTGATCTCATCAAGTGTAGATGTATGCCACTTTTGTGTCCTATTTATCTTGCCTCCTATGTTTATTTCTCTATTTTAGGTTGCATTTGGTGTCACCATGGGCGTCTTTTGGGTTTTGAAGTGGAATTAGTCCTCCCTCTTATCCTTAAAATTATTTTCCCTTATACAAAACATTGATGCAATAAATTCATTCTAAGATGTGTGTATGTTCATGTTATCTTGTAAGTCTTAGTGTATTCTATAATGTGTGGTAGTGGTTAACAAAGTTTGGTACATCACCACTATAGTTAGGTTTATTTCATTTATTTAACACCATTTTCAAATAAATCAAATGATAGATTAGTGAAATTGAGCCTAATTAATTCATCATAGGGATCCATCCCTTGAATTTATATGTTTAACCCTATTATGTACAACCCATAGATCTAAGGGTAATCCCATGTTTAACCAACTTTGGAGAGGTTTGAACAACCTTCTCCTAGGGTGCAAAATTTGGTCATAATAGTTTTGACACACTCGATGGGACTTAAGGTCCTAAATGGTGGAAGTAATTTTCAAGTGTTATTTATCTTATTATACTTTAGAGGCATTCATCAAACACCAATGGTGACTCCAAATGTAATCAGTTGGTTATAAGCATCCCATGTACTTATTTTAAAATAATTTGCTAAAAACATTGTGTTTTATTTTAATAATTAAGTTGGTATGGATAGATATGATGAGAATTCCTAATATACACCTCCCTACCAACCTTGTCATGTCCCATGTTATGTTCCTCAACAACCCTATCAAGATTGTTATCAACCCTATGAGCCATGGAATCCCCAAGGTTAGCCTATTCCTTCTCCATATGATTATGATGTTGTTAAACAACCTTATGAATAATCCTATTAGGAAGAAGAAAATGTGATTAAGACTCTTAGAGAAGAAGTACAAGATATTAAGAGGTAACAAAAACAATAAAAAAGGAGGTCTTATCAAGGTCTTTTTCAATATCATATAGTATCCTTATTGCCACTCAAGTAGAATTTTCTAAACTGAGAAGAGGTGATGATAAAATTAGATAGATAGCTTTATGTTATCCCTTTTCATCTCATAGATAAGTTTATAAAGTTAGTTCAAATGTTGATGGATAAGTGGATGTCAGTTAGAGAGGAAACCAAAAATGTTATGAGTGATGAGTTGAGTTAAATGAGAACCTTTATCCAATGGTGGATAGAAACATTAGAAAGGTGGGAGAATCAAGAGACCTAATATAATAAACCCCAATCATCATATCTTATTCTTAATTTACCTCTTTTAACTTGAAGTCCTCCTCAAGATACACCTATTCTCCCTCAAGACATCAAGATATCTTCATCTTGGAGGCCTTCTTAGACTATTATTCATGACTATACTATGCAAACTCTTGTGGAAGAATCTAAACCTATGCAAGTCTCTCCATCCACTCTTCAAGAAATATCTTATATTCCATATTAGTTTTTTGGTGCCCCTTAACCTCATGAGACCATTCAACATCCTAAAGAGGAGTCTCTCATAGGTCCAATCCAATCCTAAAAAGATCATAATAACTTCAAAATTCTATCTTGGAACCAAATAGTGAAGAATTGTGGAAATAAATATTAAGAAAGTGAGGACCAATAAGTTGATGTAAAGAAAGAAGACCTTATGTTTGTTCAACCCTAATTACCCTCTCCCTAAGAACCCATAGTTGTTACCTCTTGGAATTGAATCCAAAAAAACATTCAAGATAATAAGAATTCCCTAGTTGAGAAGTTGGATTATCAAGTTACAACTAAAAGTGAACTTCAAGAAGACTATGGGAAGGATGAGGTGGTTGATGAAGAGAATGGAACACCTATGGAAAAGCTGAACCTTCTCTCTCTCCAAGATTTTTTTCAAGATTATCCAATTTATAAGCCCCCAAATTAAAAGGGTTCTTGATCTATCCCCATTCCCATTCATGAAACATACACCACACCTCATACTCCTCAAACCAATGAATTTTTTCACCACCATCCTACCTCATCCTCTCTTAGAGGAGAACCCATTTTGTGGGAAGTAAGTGAAAAAATTTAGGTTGCAGTTATGAGTGAGATTTAAAAGGGCTATGAGGAAGATGACTCAAGTGAGTATGATGAATAAATCTCCATTGGTACTCCACTTGGAGAATAAAATCATAAATAAATCTTTAGGAATGAGAATGAAGAGGTTAAAGGAGTGTAACAAATTAAAGAGGTCACTTTTGTTGCTTATCTTCAAAATGATGATCAAGAAGATGATGAAGACTTATTTTCAGTCCTAGGAGCAATTTACACTCCTCTTCAAGGAGGTTATAGTCTAGTCAAGAGTTAATAAGGTATCTTTGGCAAACAAGATGAAGTTGATAAAGTACACAATGAATAGGAAAATGAAGTTGAATAAGTTTTGGCTCTTAAAAAGAAGAAAGATAAAGATTATTGGCAACAAAATATTGAGCTCCAAAAATATCTTGAAGGTATTTTCAAGGTTGAAAATCATGTTTACAAAGATATTGTTCAATATGTCTTCATTGAGGATAATGATGAGGATTGGGCTGAGTATGCTAAGCTCTTTGAAGAAATTGAGGAGCATGAAGTAGATGAAAAGTCTATTTCCATTCAAGATGACATGGAGGTCAAGGGAGTATGCCTATGTGAGGAATAATTGAGTCAAGTTTTAGTTAACAGTCTCATGAGAAGATTGTAAAAGTGCAAAAGGAATTCTCCTTCATAGGTGACATGTTTGTAGTTGTCATTGCCTCACTTGAATTCATGCCAAGAATATTGGAAAGAATGAAGGATTTGAAAAAAATAAGATTAAGGCTCAAGAGGAAACTTGATTCATTCCTCTCTTCATATAATGAAAAAAAAGATAGTACAAGCTTCCCCTTTGATCTAGGAAAAAGAGGTTGTCTTCAGGTTAGTTTTGCATAGCTAATTGTTTTTTTATTTTATTGTGTTCCCTAAGTCCTTAGTTATCAAATGTTTGTGTCTTCATTTTTTTATTTTTGTGTGTGTGTCTTCATTTTTTGTATTTTTTAGGTGATCAAGTTTTCTTATTCGTTAGGTGTCAAGTTTTTATCTTGTTGTCTCAGAGTAAAATTGACTCCATATCCCAATGGACATGCAAGGACTGGTCCTATTAGAATTGTAGGCATGCTACCACTATGAATCACAAAATTATTGACCAAATGTTTACCATAATTCAAAATGGGTATACCAATATAAATTTAAACTTTTATATGGTGTTTTTATGGTCTAAAATGATCCTAAATTGTCCTATACGGTCATATGTGTCTTTATTTATCATTGTCCAAGTTTTGATCTTAGGTTCACTTGTTTAATCCTATGGTAAAGTACAAGGTATTGTTTATTAAAACATGTTCAATGGTATAATATAATATATAGTCATTTTGAAAGTTTATTTGGATGTTATTTGTATCATACTATCATTCTCTAACCTTTGTTTAGCTCCTATATGCAAAAATCACATTTTTACCACCTTTTGGCCCATATAGAGGAATGGGATGTTAAAATTAAATAAGAGTACATTTAAAATGAATTTAAAATGTCTCTAATGTAAAAAATATTTTAGATAATTTTTAGGGTCATTCAAGTACTAATAAACATGTAGGTTCAACTTCACAAATTGGAAAAATGACACTTTTCAAGCACTTTTGGGCACTTATATAGCCTTCAAAAATTAATTGTTTTTTTAATTGTGTATTTGGATTCATAACACCATTTTAAATCTCTAAACCAAGTTTAAGTCTGAAATGACACTCCAAACTACTTTTCTCCTCCATTGTTACCTTCACAAGCTTAGGAAAGCAAAATTGCATTGAATGGGACAACTAGGAGAGACAGATTTATGAGATTAATTGTTGACCATTTGTAGGTGTCATAATTATATTAATTTTTTTAAAAATAATTATGGCCTATTATTTATGAACAATTTTTAATAGTGACAACAAGTCACAATGGCCTATGCATCCAAGAGGAGTCTGTTCTTGCACCTATTTATCTAGCTCATAGATCGATGGAGATGAATGATTTTGAGGGTGGTTTTTAGAGGTATTTTACTCATAATTATGTTTTTTTATCATTGTAATCATCTTCATTAATTAATTTCACTTGAGGTAGGAAATTCTTGGTGTACAAACTATTTTAAGATAATCCTGCTACAATTTCTTATTTACTTTTCATGGTGACCATTATCATAGGTCTCTAATGGTTAATTGTTCATGGACACTCCATCAGTTTCATGGATTCATTATTATTTCATATAATATTTTTTTTGGTGCATATTCTTCAAGTGTTATTTCTTCTTGGTCAAACATGGTCCGTGTATTGCTAAATTTGGATCAAGAACCAGTAATACATCATGGTGAGAAGTTATGATATGGTTTTACATATTTTAAAGTGATAACATCAAGATAAGATCCATATACATAATTTTAATGAGAGAATCAAGGTTTTTACCTTCATATGCATATTGTATCTAATGTAAAGTGTATGGAATATGTCCATTGTTTATGGAAAAGCTTGATATATCTCTTCACATATTCATATATCCTTTTCTACCTCAATGTCTTTACCAAAGTGATTCTAATTGATTAGAGGATCCAATTTCTTACACATAGGGATTATGCATAAGAGGATTATGTATGTAGTCCATAGAGGACTATAGGATGGGTTTGAGATGATAATAAGCATGGTCATGAAGAATTTTGGATAATTGAGAAGTTTTTAAAAGGTAAGAATTGATTGACAATGTTAATAACTCAAGGAGCTTAAGAGAATGGATTATGTAACCCTAGCTAAGAATATTTAACAAATGAAAAGATAATATATGTTTTAAAAAATATTTAACCCTAGATAAGACTTCAACTCAGTATCAAGGGCATTGAACAAGTTAGTGGTTTTGAAAGAGAAGGATTAAACTCAAGAGAATATAGTCAATACTATAACCATCTCCTAAAAGTGACTATAAGAGGGAAACACAGGGTGGATAAGCTTAAATTGAAAGACTTCAGATGTCTAAGAGATTAAATAGGTTCAAATCCCATTGAAATATATCATACAATAAGGAGATGAGGTTTTATCTCTCAAACTTCAAAACATAGTCAAAATAGCCTAAACAACTATCTACATGATACATATATTATTGGGCTAGTTTTAGTCCTAAAATTTAGAGGTAGAGGTGATTGAAAGGTATATTTAGAGACTAAATTAGACTTTAATTGAGTTAAAATACATGGAGGTTAGTAATTCATAGAAGAGGAGTGATAAAAAGAAAAATCATAGTCATATCCAAACTCTACACATAGTCATCATTTGTAGCCATATATGGAGACACAAGATAAGTCCAAGATGTTATGAAAAAAGAATGACTTATTTAGTGTTTTGGATTGGTAAAAACATCTTGAGTGGAATGATAAAATATATCACAAGTCTCAAAGACACCTACATCAACTACCAAGGCACTCATTGTCAAGAAACCCTACTTACAGCCAGTGCTTCCAAGATGTGAATTAGATAAAAGTTATGAATGTATAACACTTTGATAGGTTGCATATAACATGTGAATATATTTATAGGAATAATAAACATTTTATAGGATACCACATGTATTAACAAGGTCTCATTATAACTCTTAGACCCAAACACAAGTGTGATAAAGATAAAACTCAGTCAGGCCTAAAACCCTATAGTCACACTAGCATGCAGTCCAAGTCATGAAGGAAATTAAAGCTTTGAAGGTCCTCTAGGCATGATCATGATTTGAATTTTTTTTATATGGGGTCATAATTAGTTTTAAAATACCTATATGGTCTCATTTAGTTAATACAAATATTGTATTTACTCATTGTTTTGTCTCAAACCTTTCCCACTCTTTGAGGAAGGGTAGCGATGAGACCTAGATATCCACTTGAGATATAAGGGAATTAAACAAGTCATAAGACCTCATTAATAGATCATAATTGAATTAATAATGAATTAATTAGGTAAAAATTCATTTTCAAGTGTAAAATAATGTTATTTTTCACTCCAAGGCCCTTGAGGGATAGTAAAGAGAAGACAAGCTTTGAAATCCCACACCCTGACTAGTATACCATATTGATATAGAGGGGTAATGAAGACTCAAAAATAATGTTTAATAATGGATAAATTTTTTAAATAGGTTTATATTCCTCTAAAATTAGTTGGAAGGAATTTTAAGACCTATAATTGAAAGTAGATCTCTCTTTAAACCCTAAAATAATAAGCAAGCCATTCAAAGAGTAACTTCAAATCATCATACTATTGATAAAAATTTTCATGGGAGTATAAGAATTTTTGAATAGTTTAATTGGTCTAATAATAAGTTTTAATAAGTACAAGGAGGTCATTTAGTGATTTTTTCTTTATGAACAATTGTTAAGACCCTAAACAGGTCTTAAACCCTCATAAAACCTTAGTTGTGACCAGTTTCTAGAGAAAGACCTCAAAAGTGTATCTAATGATATATTTTTATATTTAAACCCATTAAATGTTGTTAATAAATATAATTAGGTTTTTATCATGTAATTTTATGATAACATAACTTGTATGAACTACCTAAAATACCCTATTTTTTCATGTTTTTATGTTTTATAGGTGTTATGAGAAGGGGAGAGCTTACCAATCATGGGATGAGGTCATTTTTACTTGTAATATATTATAAAATAAAAAAAATTACACAATGTATTTTTTATATGATTAAACCAGGCCATTTTCAAGGAAATCTCGAATAGGCTCAAAATGAGACTACGTGGTATGGCCATTTCTTGGTTTGCATACTTTCATAGCATCTCAAGACCCCAAAATTGACATGTATGTTGGTGATAGAATATTAAATTGAATCACACTATTTTTTTATTTCACATATGTGGAATAAGTATGGAGAAATAAAATAGGGTCTAAAGCAAAGATGCCTAATTAGGCCTAATTGATAGAAGAGAAAGGTAGAAAAAATTGGCTTCCACTCAAATTCTAAAGATTAAATTTTGTATGGAGTTGTAAGGACATATAGGGTCATATAATATTACATTAATCATTCAATATAATTTATAAAACTCTGACACAAGGAGTTTTAAAGGAAAAAAGGCTATAAGGAAATTAGGGCTATTTAAGTCTTAATGAGCAAAATGAGTTTTTTGGAGTTGGTACAAGAAAAAAAATTGTGTGTTTTAGACCATATAACATATTTAAGACAATTAATTTGGTTTTTATGAACTTAATAATTTTTACTTGATGTTTATGCCACTTGGACCAAACTAAGTGTGGGAAATATAGAGTTACAAGACACTTGCACACTTGAATGATGGAATGGTAGGTTAGAGGAATTGTTTAAGGCATGTAAGATGTTGAATAAGTTTTTTCAGATAATTAAAAGTCAAATTTATGGTTATAATGTCTATTTTTAACTCCTTTCATACAAAGAAGGGTGGTTTCTAAGGAGCTAGTCAAGGTTCCAAGCAAGTTTGTAACCCCCACACCACTTGGAATGTTGAATTTGATACAAGTGTGAAACACATGGCCTTGTAGGTATATTAAAATATATCATAAATCCATTTTTGTGTAGCTATCATGGAAACTTGTCACTCATCTTCTACTACACCTCTCTCTCTTCTCTCTTATTATTCTTAATATATTGAGCCACTTTTGGCTAAGTTGGTATCCTCCACCTCGGTATGGTGAATCCATACCAATTTGTTCTACCTTTGATCAATAAAACATCTGATTTTTTACCTCATTATATGACTACATGTAGTGATGAAGTTCTAAAGGTTTTACATCATCAAGTGTAGATGTATGTCACCTTATTTATGTCTTATTTATCTTACCGCATGGGTTGTTTCTCTATTTTAGGTTATAGTTGGTATCACCAAGGGTATTTTATGGGTTTTAAAGTGAAAATAACCTTCCTTATTATCCTTAAAATGTATTAATATTATACAAAACATTGATGTAATAGGTTCATTCTAGGATGTGTGTATGTTCATGTTGTCTTGTAGGTCTTAGTGTATTATGCAATGTGTGGTAGTGGTCAACAAATTTTGGTGCATCACCAATGTATTTAGGTTTATTTCAGTTCTTTATCCCCATTTTCAAAGAAAAAAAGTGATTTATTAGTGAAAATGATCCTAAGTGATTCATCAAGGGGAGTTATCCCTTCAATCTAGAGGTTTACCCATATTATAGACAACTCATAGGTCTAGGGGTAATCCCGTGTTTAACCAAATTTGGAGAGGTCTAAAAACCTTCACCTAGGGTTCAAAATTAGGTCATAAAAGTTATGATTACTAATATTGGAATGAATATTGAGTATACATTATGATTATTTACCATAAATTCCCATGCAACAAAAAGACTTCACATAGCCATTGATTTAGATATGATTGATTTTTTGTATGATGAGTCATTAGATCTAAACACATAAAATTAAAGTTATTAATCATGAAGCTATATTTATTAAGATAAATAATAATTATAAAATTAACATTAATAAATTTGGCACTCTTATAAATATAAAAGGCCCTATGTAATAAAGCATTAGTAAAGGTAAAAGACAAACTCCCACCAACAAAATTAAAGTCAAATTATAGACCTATTATCCTTAATGATTAGGATAAATTTTATAGGTACATAAAAATCATTAATCCACTTATAATTTTTTAAAATTTGAGTTCCCATATACTTAAACCAATTTACAACTTTTTTACCCTCCCTCATATTATGTGTAATTAAATTTTGATGAAAATTTTCCATAATATCATGCATCTCTAAGATGATGTTGTTAATTATACAACTTGGGGAATTATTAGTAAGAAGATAATTTATGATATTATAAGAGTCTCATTCAATGGAAATGTTACTGAAGCATATATCTTTAGCTAATATAATGCATCATAACACAACCATAAATTTCACTAAGTGACTAGTTTGGACACCAATTTTACTAGAAAAGGTAGCAATGATGTTATCATTATTATCCCTTATAATCCATCCACCACTCACTTAACCCATATTCACTTTTTAAAATCCATTAAAAATAAATTTTACCCACCCAAGAGAGGGTAAAATCTACTTTGTATACTCCTAGTCTATTTTATCTGAATCTAAGAATGATTAGTAATCAAATTAATATCCCAACTAGAAGATAAAATAGATTCATAATCATTAATATTATTAATTTATTATTATTTAAAAATATCAAAGTTTTAATTCAAAACATTAATTAATTTAAGATAAACAACATCAAATTTACTCTTTAACCCTTTACAAAATTAGAGTTTCTTTATTTATATATTATCTAAAAAATATGACGGAGAGCCATAGACCAAAGTATTTTTATATTTTTTGTTGAAGGTATAGTTCCATTGATTCTAAATATTAGAAAGAGAAGCTATACAAACCTAATAAAACCCAAATTTAATAATACTCTTATTGTAGATATGAAAGGTAAAGTGGAAAAAATAATATGAGAAGTAGTTTTAGCATCATTCTTACATAGAACACAATGGTTGAGAATTAACAATATTTTTTTTGGAGATTGTAAATAGTAGGGATTTTATTTTGGAGAGCTAACCAAAAGAAAAAATTGAATTTTGGGATCCATTTTTATTTCATAATTTTTCCAAAGGAAACCCATTAGGGGTATCTTCAACAACCACTTTACATCCTAATTTGATTGATAATTTACTATCTAAAGTATCTACCCAAATGAGTTCATCCTCCCTATGAAATAGATTTTAAGAAAAAAATTAAGGTCATATATAATTTTATCCTGATTAGGAGTAGTAAAATGCAATTGTAACATCTTAAAATCTCTACCAATGCCCTAACTAAAGGTAAAATCCTACATGATATCCCATATTTCATTTTAATATGAACATAAATTTCAATCTAAGGAGAACCTTGAATAATAATAATAATTCTAAGGATCCATTTATCCTCCAAAAAAGGATCTTTATCTCCTCTACTAATTTTCCATTTAGAACCTTTCAAAATAATATGTCTACATCTGATTAACCAATTCCAAAAGGAGGAGCCTTGTGGAATATTATCATATTGAATCCAGGAAAAATTATCCCAATGTGTCAAATATTTTCCTTTCAACAACTCATTCCATAAATTTATTTCCTTGATAAACCTCCAACCCAATTCATAAGTTACACTTTCTTTATAGGACTCACCTTGTAGATCCCAAAACGCTCTAATTAAATGGATAATAAACCTTCTAATAGAAAACTAGATGAAATTTATTTCTTACATCAAACCATAACTAAAGAAATCTTTTCTGAATATGCTCCACTTTCTTTAAAATAGTATTTGGAAGTTTAAAAATAGACATAAGATAAATTGGAAAATTCTAAAGGATGCTTTTAATCAACATCAATTTACCAGCTTGAGATAATAAATTACTCTTCTAGCTATCAAGTTTACTTTGAAATCTATCCGTTAAATAATTTATCACTCCAATAGGAATTTTATCCACAAATAAAGGCATACCCAAATACAAGGTAGGAAGTTATTTTAATTTGCACCCAATAATGTTATCAATTCTATGTTTCATGATAAGAGGACTATTAATGAAAAATAACTCACTTTTTTCCATACTAATTTCTTTTCTTGAAGCATTGTCATATTCCTTGAAAAAATTATTTAAAACCTTGGTTGCTTTAACAAAGGCTTGGCCAAGATGATCATATCATCAGTGAATTATTGATGAGTTAAAGGATAAACACTAGAATTAGGTTTAATAACCTTCAATCTTCCTTCATTAATAGTAGAGGTTAATGATATACTAAGAACTTCAACAAAGTTGATAAATATCAAAAGAGATAAGGGGTCTCCTTGCCTGATCTGACAAGAACTTGAAAATAATCCAACTAGAGATCCATTAATAGAAATAAAGAAAATTGATGTAGAAATACAAGTATCAAATAGTCTTTGGAAAGTAACTTCAAAGCTAAAACATTCAAAAAATTTGTCTAAAAATCCCAATAAACTCTATCATAAGCCTTATTAATGTCAACATTTAATAATATTCCTTCTTTATTACCTTTTCCCATAGAATGTATCATCTCATAGACTAAAATAATTCCATATTTTATTTTTTCCCAATAATAAATCCTCTTTTCTGAACAAAAATGATGGAAGGAAGAAGAGTTTCTAATATAATATCAAGAACTTTAGTAAAAATCTTATACACTATATGGCACAAACTAATAGGATGATAGATCTTATAATACTTAGCTCCAAATTACTTATGAATGAGATAAATTCAATATTTATTAAGTTATCTAAGGACTTATACAAATGTGAATAATTAATTCATATTATTAGTAACATCCCATTTAAATTATTCCCATAAATGTTAAAAAAATGTTTCTAGAAAGTCATCAAAACTACGAGATTTGTCCCCTTCCATTGAAGGAACCACAAAACCCACCTCCTCAATAAAAACATATTTAGAGAGATTTAGGTTATCCATAAGAGTAATTTTATTAATAATCAAATCTAAAATCTTATAAATTTGATCCATATTAAGATAATCATCCTTAGTAAAGAGGTTTTTGAAAACATAAATAGCTTCATTACCAATAAAAGGCAAATTAGAGATAGAGTCCCCATTGTATTTTTTATTTCAATAATCATATTATAAAATTTATTATTAAAAATAAACAAATGAAAAAAATAATAGTATTTATATATCCTTATTTAAGCCACAATGCTTTGGATTTTTGATGCCAAAAAATCTCCTCCTTAGAATTGAGAGACATAAACTTACGAAGAAAATTATTTTCTTTCCAATAAGTTTCTTGATTCATACCATTAATCTTGATATCCTTTTCAACAACGAGTTCCTCTTCAATACTCTTTTTCCTCTAAAAAATATTCCCAAAAACCTCTTAGTTCCATTTCTTAATTGGCATTTTCATGTTCATGAGTTTCTTAATAGGTCTAAACATATAAAACCTATTGATTTTAAAATGACAGCACTCCTTAATTTTATCCTCAATATTAGGATGGAGAAACCACATTTTTTCAAAATTGAAAAGATTTTTAATACCTTTAGAATCAATATTGCATTTGAACACAAGAGTATTATGATCTACTCCAATTCTAGGAATAGAAGAAAGACAAAAATTGTGGTTAAAAAACTTATTCAAAGAGATTAGATATCTATCAAGATAATATTGGATAAGGTTTTATCTAAGATGCTTGTTTTACCAAGTAAAGTATGATCCTCTTAGTTTAATATTAATTAAACTATTTTTAAAAATAAAACCATAAAAATCATTCATACTCCTATTGAAATCTTGTCTTCCACACTTATTCTCCATAGATGAGAGAGGAGTATTAAAATCCCTAATAATTATCCATATTAGATTTTAATAGGCACTACTAAAATTAGAAAGATCTTCTCATAATTTATTTATACCCACATAATTGTTAGGAGCATAAATATTAGAAAAAACCTAACTATAGTTTTTCAAATTAGTAGTAAAAATAATATCAATATTATGGCTATTATAAATTAGAATATTAACATTTAATAAATAATGATCCCATAAAGTGATCAATCCTCTATAAGTTCCATCTACACTTACAACAAAACCCAAAGAATTTTTTCATAGTTTTTTTCCATGTCCAAAATCATATTAGAATACATTTTTATTTCTATAATAACTAAAATTATTTATGATTATAGATAAGGTCTTTCAGATTTCTATGTTTGGTAGATTTTTTAAGACCTATTATATTCCATGAAATGAAAATCATTTTGACACTGATAAAGAGTTTTCAGACACTACCGGAGTCATCTAGATTCCATCAACTATATCCTTCTCCATTGATTTGATTATAGACACCTTTTTTCTTGGTTTCCCCACCTTATTAGTAGCTCATACATCCATATTTTTATTTCTAATTGTTTTCGATCTTGTTTTTATCCTTTTAGTAACTAAACGCATAATACCATCATCTTTGTATACATCAAAATTTGTTTCTTATAAAATCCTTTAGATAGATGAAGTCAAGGAACCATATTCTTTACCTAGCTTATATATAGTTTCTCCCATATTTATTTGAATAGATAGAGCTGTAGAATTTTTTTCACGTATCAAGGGTGAGTTATATCCACATTTTTTAAAGAGTAAATTATAATTTCTAATTTATCTAAGTCTCTTTCATGTAGTTTTTATAGTATTTTGAATTATGAGGAAATCAAAACATTCATAGATGTTTCAATCCTTTTTCCAATACCTTTGTCTCATTAATAATATTGGTTATGTTCTTCCATCATCAATATGGATATATATCTTCTCTTCTAAAATTGGAACTTCAAGAATCTTATAATCACTTTGATTAATATCCTTGATACACTTTTGTGAGTCAAATCCTCATTTCCATTACATAATTTATTCATTATATAAGTTTGATTATGTTCCATTAGATTCTCATTATTATCAATTTGACATCTCTTGTTATCCTAATTTTTGGTGGATTCATTATTTATTTTGTGCCAAACTTTTCACATCTTTTATTTTCAAGCCATAATCCTTGATTTTATTTTGGAAAGATTTGGTGTTATGACCCAACATTGAATTAATATTGCATTTCAATGGGGAGTCCTTGAATTTTATCTTTTGATTCCAATCTCCTATAAAATAATGCAAATCAATTAAATTTTGTAAATTTTTCCTAGCAATAGCATCAATATAAATTCTATCAAATATTAATCTAGATTTATATTTAGTAGACACATCAATAGATACTAATGAATCCATTGTCTTAAAAATACCATGTAAAGTAATCTTACCAAAACTCATATGGAAGCATAAGAAATTGAACCCAAATGGGCATCATATTAGTATCTTCTTTATTAGGATCAAAATAAGGCTTCCATTTTCTCATAAACAAACCCATTGTTAAAAAAAACCGTGATCCTCTAAAAAGTAATTTAGAAAAATTATCCTCATTATTAAATTTTAAAATAAATAATCCCTTAAAAATAAAATAAATATCCATGTGACCTTTTGATTTCCATTTATTCCCTACCAATTTAAAACATCATCGATATTTACTGTTGCACCCAAAAACTTTCTAATTATTACATTATCCATATGAGGGATAGATCTAATAACCAAAGATGCAGGTATGTCTAGGTGAAACCCTTTCTCAAATAGTATGGGATCCACCATGATTTCTTTACCTTTCTAAATAATTGGAGTTGATTTATTCCCCCTCTAGTCTTAACCTCACATGTTTTAACCTTTCAAATATTTATCCCACAAATTCTTACCTATGATATCCTTGAACTTATTAATTTGATATAAATGTGGACACCTCATATAGATTCCTATATGCACTAGTGTCTAATCACCAACATCTATATCCTGACCATTTCCATCACCCTTATACAACTCAAAACTATCATTAAAATTTTAAAATCCTTCCCCTCTTAAATGATCCATAAAAAAAATACAATCCACCCTATTTCATTTCATTAATCTAATAATAAGTTAACATATAACATTTTTTATAATGAGTATCTTAAAAATATGGTACTAGGAAAATGAGATCTGACATCTCAAATACAAATCCAAACCCTATTTACATGCATGTTAAAAAATAATGGGCATGAAAGTAATACAAATTGGGGACACGTGACATAAGAGACCTAAAACATGGGTCTAAAAGTTATACCCTAGAATTATATAGTTGCATTTCTAGAGCTATACAATTTTGGAAAAAAATCCCAAAATCATAGGGAAAGAGGAGGGGGTGAGAGAAAGATGAGAGAGGGTAAATGAGGTATAAGGTGGTGGAAAATTAAAAATATAGGGAAAACATGCCAATAATAGGATAATATTAAATAATAATTATAAAATACATAAGTACCTTTGAGTAACATAATTTTATAAATAACAACTACGTTATATCAAAATTAAGGGTTTGAAAAAACAACATTAAAAGCATGGTTAAATATAAAGGTGCATAAATATGATTGAACATATGGACCTATAATAATTCATTATTATGAAAAATATTAAGGGTGAGGACCCAAAAACAATGCACCTTAAATTTATGAGTTCATAGAGCCATGTAGGTGCCTTGTTGTCACCAGAAAACTACACCATTATGTAGCATATGACCTTGCCAGATTAACATTGTTTATTTCACTTGCTCAATTAGAGGTAGAATTATATTTTAAATTGATTTAGTATAAATGTAGTTTATACTAACACATTTGAATAGGTTTTCAATATCCATGGATACTATGTGTCATGTTTTGATTGGATCTTAAAAACTATCATTGAATAAAATTTAAATTGCTATGGGTACTTTTATGAACAATTTATAAAAAAAATCAAGTCACATATTTGTTTAGGCTATACTAGTTATTACATCACATAGTGATGTTATTTAAATGATATTATTATTAATTATTTATATGTGTGTGTCTGGGTTGTACTGATAACTCACCCCTTATAATACATACTACTTGAGGGATGGATGAGAGCTAACTCCCCATTAGTAATAGATCATGAATCTATATGTAACTCATTTTATTGATCAAAATCAATTGACATTATCATTTTAGTTGGTATTAGAGCAGGTATGGAATCTTAACTAAAACATGTGGGGTAAACCCACTATAATTAGTCTTGCCTCTTTAGATTAGAAAATATTAACTTTGTATTTGTAGTGTTTTATTGCATACAAAACATGGTTTAATGGATTTTCATATAAAATATTTAAAAAAATGTGTTTTTAAGATACATTGGTGATTTTTTGTCTTGTTTTATGAACTTAGGCAATATGTGATAACCCATTATTCATCTATTTTAGTTATTTTTTTGAAACCATCCTCATATGTTATGTTCTACTCCCCATACATGTATCACATCTCTACACAAAGTTAGACTTCACATGCACCAACAATATTTGTGAATCTATCCATAAATATATTTTTTCCACCTAGTTTTGAAATTTATGCATTTTGTTATTTATCCATTCAACATATATTATACTTATTTCCAAGAGGAAGGTCATCATACTAGTATCAAACACCAACATGATATTTTTACTCAACATTCATATTTGTCATTCATATTTACATTTTGAGAAACCAATATATATTCTATATTTTTCTATTTAAGTCTTTGTTTCATACATCCACATTTTTACACATCCTATCTAAATTGATCTATCCACCTTTATGTATATCTATTCAACATACTTATGTGCATTGGCATGAAATTGTATTCCTAGAAAATTAATGTTCCATTATCCCATAACCTCAATTATCTTTCAAAATTATGTTCATATTTGTATGATCAAACCATTCAAGTGAATTTTTCACACTTTTCCAAGTCATATATCTACTGTAGTCAACATCAATAAGATAATAAAATTATATAGTTATGTCAATTAAAGGTTTTGTTATATAGTTTTTTGATCTTTTTTATGTAGTTTGATTTAGGTAAGTTTATACATTTAATTATTTAATAATTTTTATTATAACATTTATTATATAATCTATATAATGTTAGGTTCATTATATAGTTTTGGATGTAATTTGAGCATAGTTTTAATGTCTATAGCTAGAATTTTATTAATAACTTTATTAGTTTTATAAATTAGGTATATAGGTTGTTAAATAATTATCATGGTATTCAATAATATTAATTTTGTCTATGTTTTTACTTTTAAAAACATCAAATTTTGTCATTATAGAGGATAAATTATTGGGCAAACCCAACATCCTTTAAAATATGTGTCTATTTTGTGTGTGTGGGGGGGGGGGGGGGGGGTCCATTCAATATACAACAATGAAAGGCCATAATATTTGAACTCATAAGTTGAACATGATAAAGGTTAGAGGAAAGGAAGTTGACTCAATCCAATCTTGAGTTCACTACTAATCATATTTTTCAATCCATTATAGTGGAAAAATTAAAAAGCACCCAGATGAATATATAGCCTAAATAACTATTAATCATCAATGATAGTGATGATGTAATCTAACTACATAAAATAAAAATCTTATGCCAAATTAAATAAATATGATATTGGTGTCTAATTATTATGGGATCTATTTATGTTTTTCATGATTAAGTGGAAATGGTTAATTGCAATGGCTACAAATATGGAGTTCAATGAGATGGCCATCACTTAATGAAGACATATCAAGGACCTAGTCCCACTAATTTATTTTATTTTATTTTATTATGTTTGTGTGTGCTTAGTGATAATGTGCTCTCACTAAAAAAAAATTATAAACCTATTGATGATAATTGATGATGTGTGTGTACCTATTTACATGTGTAGTGTGATAATTGATGATGTGTTCGCATTGAATATAAATTGTAAATAAATGTGTTAGTCCCTCTTTACATATGTAGGTCATCATGTGTCAGGACCCCATCATACAACCTCTTTTATTTTTAATTATTATTATTAAAATCCATAAATGTATGTGCTTTGTAGTCATACCTTGATCTATTTTGGATAATACCACATGCTTGGGAAAAAGTAGTTGACTAGCTATACAAACCCAAATTTGGTACAAACATTACTTATATAATTGATGATGATGATGATGATGATGATGATGTGTGTGTGTATGTGTGTGTGTGTGTGTGTGTGTGTGTGTGTGTGTGTGTGTGTGTGTGTGTGTGTGTGTGTGGGTGTGTGTGTGTGTGTTTGTGTGTGTGTGTGTGTGTGTGTGTGTGTTTGTGTGTGTGTGTGTGTGCGTACCTGTGCGTGTTTGTGTGTGTGTGTGTGTGTGTGTGTGTGTGTGTGTGTGTGTGTGTGTGTGTGTGTGTGTGTGTGTGTGTGTGTGTGTGTGTGTGTGTGTGTGTGTGTGTGTGTGTGTGTGTGTGTGTGTGTGTGTGTGTGTGTGTGTGTGTGTGTGTGTGTGTGTGTGTGTACGCACGCGTGTGCGCGTGTGCGCCTACGTGTGTATGTGCATAGATGCACATGCATGCATGCATGCATGTATATCATCATTTCCAAATAGGTAACTTATTGGTGAATTTGTCATAGCATATTATCTTTTTTTTTCTTTACTTCACTATGTATTCCTTTTGATGACTTTTTCTATCTTTATTTTCTTTTTCACTAGGATCCTTGGTCCTATTTTAATTATTATTCAGTTTCCATAGCTTTCGGATAAATATAGAATTTATAGGATATTTTTCTAATGTATGTGTTCATTTTTTTTGAAATGTCCTATCACAATTTATAGATATGATTTGGACATGTTTCTTTAAATGGAACTTTATTTTACATGTTTGATATTAATTAGTCAACTTTTGCACACAAATAATTACCCAATTCAAATTGATAACTCTATCTATTCAAATCCCGTAGAGGCATTTAAGGGAAAGTATTTATTAATCAAAAGGACATACAAAGTACACATTGCTTTTAGCTTACTACTTATCTACAAATATGAGATTTATACTGGCTATTTTTATTATACATTCTTTTATTAAAGGAGGGCCTAGGATAAACAACATTTAATATTGTATCTACATTATTTGACACAAATCACATTATTAGGATAACTAGATATGGTTTGATACCTCTTAAATTTTTTGGAAATTTATTCAATTCTCAACTAGTAAATGAGGATTGGATTTTTTCAATATAATCTAGTCCATTAACCCATTTCTTATGTTTTTAAATTGAGATTGTAAAATTATAATATGTACACAAGAGATGGAAGATGATTATCTACATAATATCAAAAGTTCTCAAACATAAAAAATGAATTAAAAAACATAGGCACACATGTCATAATATTAATATATCAACTCAATAATCTCAAATAATTTTTTCAATTAGTAGGTGGCTTATGAATTCCATAGACATCTAAAAAATTATGAAGGCATCCTGAATAGTTTTCATAGTTTTTTCTGGGTTTGAGTATAGACAAAGATATTATAAGTGCATTTAAAAATTAAAAGATAAAATAAAAGACCAAACTTATTTATATCCAACTAATTCACTCTTATCCCTTATATTATTAGACAATCATATATTTAGCATGTGTAATAAATCATAGGTAACTTTTTTTTTGTGTGATTTTTATATTATTTTATTTTATTGGATCAATGTGACATGAATAGGATAATTTTTTTATAAATCAAATAAGTAAATATATATAGTAATTATAAAAAATTTATTGTAATTAGATAAATATAGTAACTTATTATTTCTATAGATCACTAAAGAGGAATGTACTTAGCTTTTTTTAGAAACATTTAGGTCTATAAGAAATGTACAGTTGTCTAAAATACACTATAATAGGCTTATGATTGTTTAGATTTGAAAATAAAGAATCTAATCTAACTAGATAATTTTGTGCTAGTTGGATAGGTATAATGTTATTATATTTTCTTATGAGTGTATAATTTTCATGTGTATATTTTTAGCCTATGAAAATATTATGCATTATGCCTGCATTAAGATGTATTTTTCTAGGTTTATATGTTTTTGAATCTATGTAAATGTCTCTTTTTCATTTTCCAACTTCAAACCCTAGTTATGCACTAGAAGACAACTATGAACCAAGATAATGGGATAAAGGGATGGGTTGAGATAAACATATCCACCCAAATGTGAGTAAGTTTTTTCTATAAATTTAATACTAAAATTATGTAATCAAGCTATATGTATTTATCCCACCTAATTATGTTTTGAAATCCTATGTAAATTAATATATTGTGAAATCTTGATTATGGATTTCAACACTTGAAAATATGTGAATTGGCCTTGAAAATAATGAATTAGAGTTAGCTCAGGGTTTATCCTTTGAGGGATTTTAGATTGGAATCTTTTGGTAAGTTTATTTCAATGTGAATATAGAAGAAGATATCAAAGAAACAGATAAAATGCTTACATTTGATATGTTTATATAGGGAAATCATTTAGGTAATTTCCTTTAACAAACTTTCCAAATGTGTGGATTGACCCTTTTGGGTATTTCAAATTTTAGAATGAGTTGTTAAAGGGTAAAGGGAAAATTTTGATCTAAGTGGAAAAGTCCATGGTGGTGGACCTATCTATAGTGCAAGCTTATCCCAAAAAATTAGAAACATTTACTTTGAGTCCAAGAGACAGTGTGAAAATGATATAAATCAATTTGAGAAAAATACATGGAAATTCTTGTGAATCACTAATGACATTTTTATGGTTTAAGACTGTATATAGGTAAATGTCTAGATAAATATAAAATAAGAGTCATGTATATGAGTATAAGATAATTGGGTTAAGTTTTTATAAAATTACACATGGTTAAGTTCCTAATACCAAATATGATTTTTTATAATTTCCCCCATTTTATTCTAGTAAATAGACTTTATTAAAGTAATAGGATAGAAGTATACCTAAGTCTCCTTTGTCTTTGGAGGGAAAAATCCAATTTTTTAGGTCATTAAAATAAAAACCTAAAACAAAATTTTTATGAATAAATATTTAATTATGATTTAAAACTCAAAAGTAACAACATTAAACCTATGTGAAAATAAACTATAGAAAGAAACAAATACACATATATATTCTAGCCAAACTTGTCTTTATAAAGACAATGGAGTGTGGGGTTACCATACCCCATCAATATATCTAAATATTTGTTGAGGTAAGAACATGGGTTGAGTTGAGTATACACCAACCCTCATTTGAAATGGATAAGTTCTTAGAATTTATGTTATGCATAGCTTCAATCCCACTCAAATCCAATAATCTAGCTAAATAGAATACACTAGTGTTTCTAATAAATTTTAATAATGTCTAATTAAATTCATATAGTATAACTATAAATTCTTGACTCATTTTTTGTAGATGGATACATGATTTAAACGTAGTAATGCCTAAGTATAATTAATTTATTGAATAAATATAAGTAATATTGAGTAGAGAATGATGTGAGTTGTCATTACATCTAGCAAGATTAGTAACATGAGTCACATACCTATGATAATATATCATGATAATGCATATGCCTTCACCATAATAACATTTGTAAATGTAGAAACTATTTCTAAATTATATAGCACCTTAGTCTTGTACACTTGGAAAATACATATCGTGGATGTATCTTCACGTTTTAGACCTTTACCACTGTTAAAAGGCTCACATACATTATCTCTATATGCCTAATTTATTATATATTAGTCCAACCTACGTTATTTTGATGACCCAATTTCACTATCTTGCCTAGAATGTTATAAACCTAGTTATCTTCCATCTCTGCAAGTTTTAAACCTACATTTATTTTTCAACTACCCTAATATTTATGTCCCAGTCAAACATCTACATTTATGCAATTATCCTACCAAAGAATAAGTGTCTAGTTCCCTAGATTCATCCAATTTTAAAATTAAGTGTATCCTAAATATCAACATAAATTATTTAATGTGAGATATTATCTAAAGGGATTCATCTAGATATAATATCAATTATAATCCATTACTCACCTAGCACAAACTTGAAAAATACCTAACAAATCACAAGGTAACTTACCAAATGTATTATATCAAGTACTCAGTGAGAAAAGCTTCACTATTTTCTCATATTTCCATATCAATCATAGGGACAACACATATATGAGTCTGAATTAATAATTGAGTATCCCAAGAGCTATGTTTTCCGAGTTACAAATTAGGTAACTATTTTAATTTCTTATCACACATTGCATGATTCACACATAATCTAATATGTAGGGGAGAACCAAATAATTCTATGTCCTTATTTATATTATTAACTATGTTGGAAGTGCTCATTAATAGAGGGGTATTTGGAAAAGATTGACACTATATGCCCACTAACTTATTTTTCCCATAGCCAATATGAAGGTGAAGAACTAGGGTTTTATTATTTGATAAAGAGACATAGTCCATGACCCAAATATAAATGCACTAGAGAAAAGGTGAAAAAGAACTCATAAGAATATAATTAGTTACATCTATATTCATTAGTTATTATATACTATACACTTACATCCAAGTTAGACAATAGCATGGAAACAACCATCCCAAGCCAATGCAAGTGTCTTAAGATATATAGGTTAGATATATTAAATCAGGTGATTATTATATAAACCATATCCAATCCACTTTCTACTTGTTTCAGATCTAGATCTATATTAGCATCAAAACCAACTAAGTATCTTGATTTCATTATTATTTTAATATATATCATAGTTGTACTTTTTATATTTAGCCTCTCAACATAATAAATTCATCATATGTCTATCTGAGTTTTGAAAATAGTTGACCCACTTTAGAGATTGTCTACCATTATTGTGCCCTATGCTATCTCAGTCATTTTAACCCTAGATCCCCAATATCTAGATGTTAGGGTTAAGCATTTTGTAGACACTGAAATCGTGTCGACTCCCCTGGTCATTCCTTGTCTTCTTTCTTCTTCGCCTATTGAACCCTTGCCGATCACTTGTTTCACCAACCTTGACCCTGGCAGCATGTAAAGAGGAGCACAGAGCAAAAGGTAGACTCTATCCCCATTATGCATCTACCGACGTCAGTCTTTACCCGACCGATGTCGCCGACGTCGGTCACCTATCGGCCGACGTCGACAATCCTGCCGACGTCGGTCACCTTCCCCTTGTCCGTTATCAGTTATCTTTCGGTTTCCCAAAACGGTTGACGAACCGTCTCTGGAACCATCCCCGTCCCCCGCCTTCATCAACCTCCGCCAGCCATTCGAACTAGATCCCCGAACGCTAGATCCCCGAACGCTAGATCCCCGAACGCTATCCAACCATTCGAAACGCTGAGCAACTAACCTGCGAACTCCGAGCAATCATCAACACTACGACATCAACTAATCTGCACACCATGGCTTTCATCGCGTCTTCTACCAGGTAAGTCTTTATTCTGTTTATTTCATTTTCTTTCTTAGTTATTATTTATTTTCTGTCATCCCGACTCCGTCCAACACCCCCAGACTCTGTCTAGACCTCGTCCCGACCTTGCCCAGACCCTGTCCCGACTCTATCCAAAACCCTACCCTGACCATATCAGACCCTATCCTGACTGTGCAGACCTGTCCCGACTCTGTTCAAACCCCCCAGACTCTCCCAGACCCTGTCCCGACTCCATTCAGACCTGTCCCGACTCTTCCCGACTCTCCCAGACCCTGTCCTGAACCTTTTTCCAGAACCTGCCCCTACCGACGCCGGTCACTACCCCGACCGACGACGGCACCTTGACCGACGTCGGCACCTTCCCTAACCAACGCCGGCACCACAGAGACCGACGCCGGTGACTGTGCAGAATAGTGCCACATATCAGGTACGCCTTTTATTTTCTGTCATTTATTTCTGTCATTATCATCTACTTTCATCCAATATTCTGCTCTTTTTTATCAGTGGGTTGATATCCTTCTAGGGAGTCTTCGTACTTCCAGGATCGGGCGTTCGCCTGACAACCCACCCTATCTTTGACTAACATTTTTCCGTGTTTTTAGCCTTTTCCTCGCAGGTGTCATTCCTCCATAGCAAAAGAGGAGAATCTTTCAACGTCTGATTTCGGTGCGCACGACTATATCAGGTACTTCTAGCCTTGACCATATTTTAGTTTCTTATTTCTTCTTTGAATGTAAAAAGCAATTTTGCATTAGAAACATTCTGGCACGCCCGGTGGGACCCTAGGTCCTCCTTGGGTTCTTTCTTTCTTTCATTCATTTAGGTGCATTAGGTTTCTTCCTTTTCACCTCCTTTCGTCTCTTCTTAAACAACATCATAAGCAGAACTAAAATGAACATTTCTTTCTTTCTTGCACTTCTAGACTAGCTAAAACTCATAATCTTCGACTCTTTCTCCATTCGTCTTCATACGAACAAACATTTTGACTTGGACATTAAAACACTTTGCATTCATTTCTGTTTGCCTGCATCTTTTAGACCACACATAGTAATTAAACCGCATATTGAATTAATCTAGATCACTTGATGTTACACGACCAAACCACTTGCACAAAACAAACATAAAACTTACTTGAGACAAGGCCCGACTGGGATTTCATCCCCCAGCGGATACCTTACCCGTCCCGGTGACCCTACTTGGATTTCATCACCAAGGGGGAAGCCCACTCCGTTCTCTGGTGGAGGATAAACTCTAGTGGAAGTATATTTTGGCTAAGCGAAACCAGCTAACTACTGGAATCGTGAAGTGAGGGGAGCTTGCTCCTTAGCACCAGGCCTGTACGGAAGCTAACACAGATTTCTTGAGCACCATAACAAAACCCGAAACCATCCATAGACTGCTTCTTCTAGGACCCATTTTTCAGCCAATCTTCCTCTACACACACATTCTAAGGTATAAGCCACTATAATCCTAATAATTTACTTCTAGGGTTTTTAGGATCTGCTTGTGTCTTCATCTTTTTGGTTCTTATCTGCTTGTTTGAGCTTGTGAGGACGTTCTTCCTTGTCTTGAATGGTTCTGACTCGTAGCCAATCCAAGGCTCTAGTCGATCACGCGAGGCATCATCCTCTTCCATCTACCCCGCCTACAACCAACCCTACAATGGAGTTCAACTCGGAAACCGAAAGAACTCCTACTAGACCATCTCCGACCCAAACGCCTATTATTCCAGAAGGGGACCAAGACTTCGCACGATTCTTAGACCTCAACACCAAAGCCCTGCAACACTATCTCGCGAATAGCCAAACGCGAGACCCCTTTGGCAATCCAATTTATGGAATGCCGACTTCTCTCCTCACAACTGCGGTCGTATCAACAACGTCCGTAGTCCAACCCTTAGACACCCAGGCTGTTGCCTCAACCACTGACCAACCTTTTACCAACCATCCAAGTGTGGCCTCTCCTTCCGTCGTTGGGCCCACTTTCACCGGGGTTTCGGCCCCCAATCAATCTCAGTCCACTCAACCACTTTCTACCCCCTTTCAAAACCTGGTCGTCTCTATTTCGCCCACTCTTACTCCTATCAACACTAGGGTGGCTACCCATCCGTTAGCCCATGTTACCTCTAACCAACCTCCCATGACAACATCAAACCTAGCCATGCCTTCCATCCAATCATCTTTAGTCACTTCTTCCGTTCCTACGACTAGTCATCCGTACGTTGCGCCCTTATTGGTACAACCGACTACGTCGTATACCTCTTCCAGCCTCTTTCAAGTGCCTCACAATCTAGGAGGTGCTCCACCCGCCAATCCGTCAGTAGATATTATCAAGATGCTGATGGATAAAATGTCCAACCTAGAGACCTCCATTACCGGCTCACGCAACACTCTCTCGTACGAACAAATTTGTAACGAGCCCATCCATCCTTCTGTCCCCATCAGACCATATCCCAGCCAGTGGGAACTTCCTAAGTTTTCTCGTTTCCAGAGTAAGGAAGACCCACAACAACATTTACGGGCATTCAGACATGCCTGTTACCTTATCGCCCACGATGATGCGTTACTCTTACGCACGTTTCCCATGTCTCTCTCGGGTGCTGCACTTGACTGGTACAACTCTCTTCCTAGCCATTCCATCCTCACGTTCACTCAGTTGGCCCAGCTCTTCCTCGATCATTTCTCCATCAATATCACCAAAAAGGTCTCTATCACAGACCTCTATTCTATTCGCCAGTTCGAGGATGAATCTATTGCTGATTTCGTCGCTCGGTGGAGGAGCCTTATCAATCAACTTTCATTTTCTTTACCTCAGATTGAGCTTATTGAACTTTTCTCTCAAGCCTGTGCTAAACATATTTCTTCTACCTTGAGGGTTCAAACCTTCCGCACTTTTGACGAAGCCTTCACGATGGCTCGTAAACTTGAGTTACGTGCCGTTGAGGAGAATAAAGTCAAGTTATGGAGTAAGAATCCCAACTCCAAAACCAATGACCCTTCTTCTAAGCCCTCCTCGTCCAATCCTAAATCTAAAACTTCAGCAAATGCTGTGGTTGTTAGATCTTCCTCTTCTTCGCCTTCAACTAATCAACCTGAACCATCCACGTCCATGAGTGCCACTCGTCAATTTCAGCAGAGATACATACAGCGACAGTTTACTCCACTTGGAGAATCATACGCTTCTGTGCTGGAAAAACTCGTCAAACAAGGGGCCATCAATCTCCCTCAGATCCGACCTCCACCACAATTTGATCCCTCACGCGCCATCCCTGCGTGGTATAGGGAGAATGACTTCTGCCACTACCACCGTGTTAAAGGTCATGACATGGGCAACTGTAAAACCCTTAAAAACATAGTCCAAGACATGTTGGAAAAGGGTGACCTCATCCTCGACAATCCTAACGCCCCTCCTAATCAGGGTATCGATATCTTCAAACAACCATTCCCTAATCATCCACCAACCCAAAACAACGTCCAGACCTTGACTGACAATACCCATGAACATAATATTCGAACAGTCAATACGGTCTCGCCCCTCATTTCTAACCAACCCCAAGAGGTGAGTTCATCCATCAGTCCATCACATGTGGACGAACCTCTTTCTCCGGCTAGTTCTCCCGCAACTTCTTTAATTTTGGAGGACGCCTCGACCTTACCAGCACCGCCAGTTTCACCATCTTCCTTCTTGCTGCCCATGGAGGACCCAACCTTTCCTACTCCTCGGCCACAAGTGGAGGGCACTATCATCCCTGCCCTTTACCCACTTGAGGAGCTTCATTCACCAGTTTCTTCTCCACCCAGAGAAGAACCTATCTCTCCTTCATCTCCAACCAAACATGAACCTGTCATAACTTCACCATGCTTTGGGCCCGAGACTATTACATCCGTCTTACCTTCAGTCCCACAACCATTGGCATCTTCTCAAGAGCCTAAACCTCATCCCGCATCTTCTCAGCCATTTTCCCGACTAGTGGAGAGACTCGAACTTCTCCCTTCTAGGAAAGTGGAACATCAGGGATTGTGGGACTGTCTCACAGCTCTTCAACAAGCCCGGGCCCTCTCATCTCATGCCGCTAATCCACCCATGGCGGAACCTCCTAAGACTATCAACAAAAATCTGATCTCCACTTCCAAACCGTCTACATCTTCATCAACTTCATCAAAACCAAAACCCTCATCTACTCCGCCTAAACCTATCAAATCACTTGGCGTTTGCCCCGTCTCCAACCTCACTCATCCACAAGTGAAGGTGGACTTAACCCAAACTTCAACCAATAGTAGTCTTCAACCCAAATCTCAAAAGACTGCCAAACCACAGAGGCGAATGCCTCCTCTTCCATCACCATTGCCCTCCATTTTGGGCCCGCATCCTTCAACCTTAACCAGAATCCTTCCCACTTCAACCTCTAACCAAAACCGGTTGCCTCCTTTGCTTCCTTTACCTACCGCTAGCCTACCCTCTCCCAAAAGGGCGATACCTCTCACGAAGAGTGTACCGTCTCCGCCTGTCATCGCACCATCAACCCAGAAGGTGGTACGAAAACCTCCTCCCATTTCACCCAAGCAAAAGTCACCGACATCGCATACATCGATGAGCATGGACCCCTTAGTGGGCTCATACTCTTTGATCTTGCAACGACTTTTGCAAACTTCTAGCATAACTCTTCCACCCATCAAGCCCTTTCAACCTCTCGGGTCAAAACCTTCCTGGTTCGACGACACGAAGATTTGTTTATATCATCGTACACCAGGACATGACACTGAGACTTGATGTGCCCTCAAGGCTATCATTCGCCGTTATCTGGAGAAAGACACTCTTCTCTTTGAGGACACTTTCGACTGCCCCTCGACTCCTTCTCACAACCCTTCAACCTCTTCAAACCCATCCACATCTCATCAACCGGTTACAACCCCTTCATCATCTTCACCCCCCATCTTTGAAATCAATGCCATTCACATCACCACTAGGTCACAAAAGGATAAGGCGAAAGAAAAAGCCGCCATTCCTTGGACCTACCCTTTTGTCAATCCACCTCAACCGCCTAAGCCTAAGATTTCCATCCTTGGCGCGCCTCAACCCTCTTCTTCTTCTTCTTCCTCTTCCGGACCAATCCACGACTCCATGTTGAAACAGCTTCACCAGATGCCTGTGAAGATGTCCCTCTACGATCTTGTCCAAACCTCACCTCAACATCGTCAGGCCCTCATCCAAGCCCTGCAAGCAGCAGAGGTCCAACTTGAGGATCCCCAGCCACTTGCTGCCCTTGTCCACTCCTTAGCCCCTGTTGCCTCTGTCACATTCAGCGATTCTGAGATTCCTACATCCAACACGGAAGATCAGGATGCCGCCCTCTTCATCACTACCTACATCGATCGGACACGCATTAAACGCGTTATGATCGATGGGGGCGCTAGCATCAACATCATCTCCACTCATGCCTTTGATCAGTTGGCTCTTCCCAAGAATTGCATCTCCAAAACTGACGTGATCTTACGCTCTTTCAACGACACTACTGCCACGACCATTGGCACAGTCATCCTTCATATCCGCGTTGGTCCACGCACAGTCCCCAAGCTCTTCTACATCATCGAAGGAGAGTTCCAATACAACATCTTGTTGGGCCGACCCTAGATCCGCGCCATGGCCTGTGTCCCCTCCACCCTGCACTGTTGTGTGAAGTTTGAGCATGACGGACAAGTCCACACCATTCCCGCTGACCCTTCGCCTTTCAAAACATGCAATACCACTTACCGTCCAAACGATGTCCTCATTCCTATCAAACCGTCAACCTCGGCACCGCCTCCATCCGCAAAAGCTTCAACCAGTTCGCAACAGGCGGTCGCCCTTACACCTCCCCTTCAAGCGACAACCATAGATCCCATGGAAGACGTCTTCCAAAGACTTTCATTGGAAGAGTATCGCTTGTTGACTTTAGATATGTTCCAAACTCTGCAAGAGTATGGACGCCTTCATCACAGCCCCAGCTACGACCATCGGATTGGGATGATCATACCTTATGGTCCCCCTCACCTCCGCACCAACCTCGTCTATGGAGGGCTTAATCAAGCTCCTACTGACGGTAATCCTCTTTCTTCACCCCAACCTTTCACATCAGATTTTTCGTTTCTTGGCAACCCCGCCTTTGCACATACTTACCTTTACAGGTGTGCATGGAAGGGTTTTAGTTTCGGACGCTATGAGCAGGGCTCCCATCAGCCTATCCAACCACTCAATGATGATGACGCCAAGAAACGGTATGGTCTGGGATATCACGACCCCACTCAAGACCCTGAAGACCTTTATCCTGAACCAATCCTTGATCAATCTCCTCCACACTCGCCTATTTTGCCACCTTCACCTACGGAGTCAGTGGTTTCCATTCCTCCTAGTTTTTTTTTTCCATAAACACCATCCGCCTGGACCCCTTGACTTATCAGCTCAATGGGGTATCCAAGTCTCTCCCTCTCATTCTTCCCACCATGATCAAAGATGAGTCGGCAACCATTCACACTATTCACTGCATTGACGATGACGCCATTCTTTCCTACATGGGCGCTGATGATTCTTTCATCCAGCGCTCCCTTCTTTCTGAGACCCAGGTTATGTTAAATGAATCAACCATTGACATCAATCTTCCTTCTTCTGATGTTCCTCATGTCTTAAATATTGGCCAATCTTTAGATGCTCAGGAGCAGCTTGACTATACCCAGTTCCTCTCCGACCATAGCAAGGCCTTTGCCTGGACTTACAGTGATATGCCTGGCATCGACCCCACCATCGTTACCCATAACATTGTCACCAAACCAGAGGCTAAGCCTGTCAGGCAAAAGCTTCGAAAGATGCATCCTCGCGTTGCCCTCCTTGTCAAGGAGGAGCTTCAACGTCTCCTTTCTGTCTCCTTCATCCAGCCTATCGATTATCCACAGTGGGTCTCTAACATCGTCCCAGTCACCAAGGCAACTGGGGGGATTCGGATCTGCACAGACTATCGTGACCTTAATCTAGCCTGTCCTAAAGATGACTTTCCTCTTCCTAACATTGACCAGCTCGTTGATCTTACGGCCGGCCATGAGATGCTATCTCTTATGGATGGGTTTTCAGGATACAATCAAATTCTGATTGCTCCGGAAGATCAGCACAAGACTTCTTTCATCACCCCATGGGGGACTTTTTGCTATCAAGTCATGCCTTTCAGCTTGAAGAACGCAGGCACCACTTATCAGCGTGCCATGACCTACATTTTCCACGATCTCCTCCACAAAATCATGGAGGACTATGTGGATGACCTTCTCGGCAAATCCAAATTTCGCCGTGACCATCTGACCATTCTCAACATCATCTTTTCTCGTCTTCTTCAGTACAATGTCCGTCTTAACCCCAAGAAATGTGTCTTTGGGGTCCTCTCTGGCAAGCTTCTTGGCTTCATCATTTCCTTCCGTGGCATCGAGATAGATCCCGCCAAGATTCACGCTATCCTCGAAATGCCTCCCCCGACCAATCTCAAGCAGCTTCGCAGTTTGCAAGGCAAGCTCTAGTCCATTCGTCGCTTCATCTCGCAGCTTTCTGACCGCTGCCAACCTTTTCATCATCTCCTTAAGAAGGATGTCATTTTTACATGGGATAAGGACTGTCAAGAGGCTTTTGAAGCCTTAAAACGCTATCTGGTCTCTCCACCAGTTCTCATTCCACCTAGAGACGACCAACCTTTCTACCTTTATATCTCAGCCACTCACCATTCGTTAGGTGCCATGATCGCGCACCGAGACGAGCATCACCGTGAGCAAGCCGTTTATTATATCAGCCGCACACTGGTCGACTATGAAACTCGGTATACACATATCGAGAAACTCTATTTGGCGTTAGTCTTTGCTGCTACTAAGCTTCGCCACTATCTTCTCAGTCACAAAACCTTTGTCATCACCCACACCGACCCTCTCAAGTATATGTACTCCAAGCCATATCAGAATCAACGTATGCCTCGGTGGCTCATGCTGCTTGCTGAGTTCGATCTTGAATTCATCCAGCAGAAATCTATCAAGGGGCAAACCATCACTGATCAACTAGCAGATGCCCCTCTTCCTGACACTCAACCTTCGCAGTGTGAATTCCCTGACGAGTCTATCACTGCACTTTCCTCTGACGACACCACCTATCAGATGACTATGTTCTTTGACGGATCCAAATGTCAACTAGGTGGAGGTGCTGGGGTCATTCTCATCCCACTCGAAGGGGAGCCCATGCCTTTGTCTTTTAAACTCGACTTTGATTGTACCAATAATATGGCCGAATACGAGGCCTTAATTTTGGGACTTCAGACCGTCCTCTCTCTCAGCATCAAGTCCATCAACATCTTCGGCAACTCGCAGCTCGTCGTCAATCAAGTCAACGGTTCATACCTCTGTAAAAATGAAATTTTGCAAAGGTACAAAAATCGTGCTGACATTCTCCTTGCATCTTTCGACCATTTCCTCTTGCAGACTGTTCCTCGATCCACGAACAAGTTTGCTGACACTATGGCTTCTCTCGCTTCTCATATCCCATCTTCCTCATCTGCATCCAGACTTTTTGTCACGGTGTGTCGTGTGCCGTTGCCTTCATATATCTCTCCTCACATTCATCATGTCAACACTATAGACCCAAGCCCACAAGATGCTTGGTATAAGCAACTTGTGGACTTCTTATCTCTCTCTATCATTCCTCCCAACCTCTCTAGTAATGCACGACGAGCTTTTATCAAGCGTACTACTCGCTATACCATGCTAGGGGGTCTTCTCTATAAGCGAGGCTTCGACGGCCTCCTTCTTCGTTGTCTCACCTCCACTGAAGCATCTCACGCTATCCAGCAAGTCCACGATGGGATTTGTGGCGGGCATTTCAGTGGAAATTCGGTTACCAAGCGCATCCTTCTTATTGGCCTACCCTTCATCAAGACTGTAGCGATTATGTTCGGCGTTACATCAAGTGTCAGCAGCACTCTAACTTGCTTCATCTCCCCAGCCATGCCTTGCAAGTTGCTCAGGATTTCTGGCCTTTCTCTCAGTGGGGTTTAGATCTCATCGGTGAGATTAACCCTCATTCATCTCTTCGTCATCAATCCATCATCACAGCCACTAAATATTTCACCAAGTGGGTGGAAGCCATTCCTCTCGTCTCCACAAAAGCTGACAAGATCGTCGACTTCATCAACACCCATATCATCTGTCATTTCGGTGTCCCTCATAAAATCATCACTGATAACGGCAAGTCCTTCAAAAACAAAACTGTCCAAAAGCTATGCGACTCCTTCGGCATCAAACTCAGTTTCTCTTCGCCTTACTACCCACAAGCAAATGGGCAGGCCGAGGCTTCCAACAAAATTCTCACCAAAATTCTCATGAAAGTGGTCAGTGACACAGGCAAGGATTGGCACATTCACATTCCCTTCGCTTTGTGGGCTTACCGCACTAGCATCCGAACCTCTATGGGTGCTACCCCTTTTTCTCTTGTGTACGGAACAGAGGCTGTTTTACCTCTCGAAGTACAGATCCCGTCTCTCCACATTTCTCTACATGATATCCTTTCCAACGATGACTTTTGTCAAGATCGCTTAGCTCAACTTGAGTTACTTGACAAACACCGTCTTGCTGCCCTTAATCATCTCCATGTCTATCAACATCGCATCAAGCGCACCTATGACAAAAATCTACGAGAACGAGATTTCAACATCGGAGACCTCATCCTCAAAGAGAATCAACACGTGACCAATATGGAGTGAAGTAAACGAGGCAAGTTTGCTCCTAATTGGCTCGGACCTTTTATTATCACGCACAAGTATGGATCAGGGACTTACCGTCTGTCTTCTCTTGATGGACGCCCAGAACCTGAGCCTCTTAATGCGTTGCATCTGCGACCGTTCTACTGCTAGTCGAGTATTCGTCCACTTGACACTTAACTTGAGCTCATCCCTTGAGCAATCCCTGTCCTCTTTATCCTACTTCCTTTCAACCCTATTCCTCTTAACAACTCCTACAACCCTTTTTGGATGCAGTGATGCTTTGTCCTAATAAAAGGGGTGTCCTTGAGCTTCTACAGTCTTGTCCGTGACTCTCATTTCTATCAATATATCCAAATCAAGATGTCAAAACATATCCATGGTCACTATATCCATATCAAAATCAAAAAGACAGACTGCTCCCTCGAAGGACAACTGTACTATCATTGCTGTAATAAATAGACTGCTCCCTCGAAGGACAGCTATTCAAAAGCCTTTATATTAAAACAAAAATCTAGACCACTCCCTCGAAGGATGGCTATGACTACTCTGGCAATAAACAGCAACTTATTTTAGAAGCTTCCCACATTGATCAGCTTCACAACCTGACCATACATCAAATGACATCTCTATGCAGGCTTCCCGCATCGATCAGTCACGGACTTGGCTTGTAGTTGTCTCAGGGTCTCCTATAAAAAGGGGCAAAGTTATCTCTGCTCTTAAAATGGGTTACCCTCTTCCCTCCTCCTATTACCTACTCAAGGGACTTCGAGCTCACTTTAATGTCTAAGTGATTCGATTACCGCTCTAACATAACTATGGTCAACGACGTCACGCATGAATGGGGCTCTTGGTTCTCATAACCCCTATCTATGCTATCTTTTTGGTCCTTGTCAATGAAAGAGCAATTTGCCTTTCATCTTCTTCTGCCCTTTGGTCACATTCACCTTCATCACTTGTCGATCAACTCAGCTCAACTCTCTTTTCAGACCATCAACATGACCTTGCCTATTCACCCTAGTTTCTATGGACACCAATACACATGGAAACTATCGACCCGCCCCAATTTGTGTTAAGCATAAACCAATACTTGCTGAAGCATAAATAGACCTCAATTCATTTTTAGCATACATCCATCACGAATATGGGATATTGCTAGGGATGAAAAACCCCTCAACCAATGTTGCAGAATACACCATTTGGAAAAGGCTGCAACATCTTTTTTTTTTTTTCACCATCCCTTTGACCCTTCCTCCCTTCTAGGGAGAACTACATCGGCCTAAGGCCCTATCACCAGGGCTATGTAGGCAGCACTCAGTTGACATGGGGTCTTCTGAGGTTAGCTCGGCCGCATCCTTTCATCCTTTCATCCATTCATCCATCCCTCGACCACCAACCATTGGAGATCATGCCTATCTCCTCCGACCTCGACCACTTCCAAGACGTTGTTGCCTTGGTTGTTTTTGCATGTATGCTACCTCATGACTGGTTAGCAGAATTATGCGCAGACCTTTTAGACCCTCACAAGTATAGGATCACAAACCGGTTGATCCGCAATACTTGTGACTTTTTCGCATTTCTAGGAGCACTTCCTGAGCCCAGGATACCTGGACCGCAACGACCCATTTGGAGCTTCAGCTTAGATTGAGTGACCCGATCAGCAGACGACTAAATGCTGGGGCCCGGTTACTTCAATTTTGGCACTCCTCGACCCTTGACCTGCGACACTTTGGCCTGACCATCTCGTGCAGTGGTATGTGCGCAATCACGACCTTTGCAGCGTTCACCCTCACCCCTTTTTCATCCGCTCTTTATCAAATCAGCACCCGATTCCCGGTTCCCTTCCCTCGACTCCTGCTTTGAGGGGGAATACCTCATCCTTACTCGAGGCATTTCGCTTCCTATTTTTGTCTTGCAGTTCATTCGAACAACCAACAAGACGAAATCAACCTTATCCCTCACCTGGGGCACTCACTCCTATTTTTGTCTTGCAGTTCGTCCAGAACAACCAACAAGACAAAAAGGGGCAAATGTAGACACCGAAATCGTGTTGACTCCCCTGGTCATTCCTCGTCTTCTTTCTTCTTCGCCTATTGAACCCTTGCCGATCACTTGTTTCACCAACCTTGACCCTGGCAGCATGTAAAGAGGAGCACAGAGCAAAAGGTAGACTCTATCCCCATTATGCATCTGCCGACGTCGGTCTTTACCCGACCGATGTCGCCGACGTCGGTCACCTATCGGCCGACGTCGACAATCCTGCCGACGTCGGTCACCTTCCCCTTGTCTGTTATCAGTTATCTTTCGGTTTCCCGAAACGGTTGACGAACCATCTCTGGAACCGTCCCCGTCCCCTGCCTTCATCAACCTCCGCCAGCCATTCGAACTAGATCCCCGAACGCTAGATCCCCGAACGCTATCCAAACATTTGAAACGCTGAGCAACCAACCTGCGAACTCTGAGCAATCATCAACACTACGACATCAACTAATCTGCACACCATGGCTTTCATCGCGTCTTCTACCAGGTAAGTCTTTATTCTATTTATTTCATTTTCTTTCTTAGTTATTATTTATTTTTTGTCATCCCGACTCCGTCCAACACCCCCAGACTCTGTCTAGACCTCGTCCCGACCTTGCCCAGACCCTGTCCTGACTCTATCCAAAACCCTACCCTGACCATATCAGACCCTGTCCCGACTGTGCAGACCTGTCCCGACTCTGTTCAAACCCCCCAGACTCTCCCAGACCCTGTCCCGACTCCGTTCAGACCTGTCCCGACTCTCCCAGACCCTGTCCTGAACCTTTTTCCAGAACCTGCCCCTACCGACGCCGGTCACTACCCCAACCGACGACGGCACCTTGACCGATGTCAGCACCTTCCCTAACCGACGCCGGCACCACAGAGACCGATGTCGGCGACTGTGCAGAACAGTGCCGCATATCAGGTACGCCTTTTATTTTCTGTCATTTATTTCTGTCATTATCATCTACTTTCATCCAATATTCTGCTCTTTTTTATCAGTGGGTTGATATCCTTCTAGGGAGTCTTCGTACTTTCGGGATCGGGCGTTCGCCTGACAACCCACCCTATCTTTGACTAACGTTTTTTCGTGTTTTTAGCCTTTTCTTCACAGGTGTCATTCCTCCACAGCAAAAGAGGAGAATCTTTCAACGTCTGATTTCGGTGCGCACGACTATATCAGGTACTTCTAGCCTTGACCATCTTTTAGTTTCTTATTTCTTCTTTGAATGTAGAAAGCAATTTTGCATTAGAAACACATTTGGTGAACCTAGTCTTAGAACATCATTCTTTCCTAAGCATACCATATAGGATGTTTCTTATCTACCTTGTCCTAATATTTATATTCTTTATCTCTCTTATCATAGATGATATTGATTTCTTTGATGACTATGATTATGAAACTCTTAAACTTTATATTAAATAATAGTAAAATTTTCATTACTCTTGTATTCTTCTAAATTCTAAAGAAACTAATCTCAAATATTTGAATGGTGGTAGCTACCATCCCTTTAATCATGTTCATGCTTCTATAACTTCAAGATATGAGTTAATCCATCTTAAGGAAGATAAATAGCCTTTACTATTACTACATACACCAACATCATCTAGTTTTGGCCTTTTATATTTGTTAAAATATGGATACAAAGGATAAGGGTTTATCAAACATGAGCAAGGTATAACCCACCCTATATCTCTTAAATATAATACAAACTAGAAAGTCTTGGGATTTTACAAAAAATTCATGAGTCCCCAACAAGGAAAGTCATATAGTCATGATATTCAAGCATATTCTACCATAAAAGATGGTATATATGATCAAGATGCTCCTTCATATGATCCCTAAATTTTCTAAAAAATATATAAGGAAATTATGACTAATTTACAAATTAGTTATAAGGGGGATATTCCTTGAAATAAATTCATTCGAACACCCATAATTCTTGCATATCCAAATAATCTTCCCATTATCAAGGGTGATGGTTATTTTTCACCCTCATTTGACATTGAAAATTATAATAAGGTTAAATATGAAATCATAACATATTTACCAAACCCCCCTCCAATACCAATTATTATATGACATAAAAAGTGAATGAACTAAGTTCTTGAAATAATATACAAAAGGTACCACAATTAAAAGATCCAATACGATTACCAAAGTATCCTACATTTAATGATTTAAAACATGCACTTGTTATACATGAGGATGATGATATGAATATGCCTAGATTCAAGAGAGGTGGTGGATTAGAATCAATGATAACACCTATTCCAAGCACCACCATTCCAATGGATTATCTTATTTCTATGATGATCACTATTGGATATCTATAAAATAGGTTTATATACTTTAAATACACATGGATTTCCATAATACTAATAGAAATATTACCTCATTAAATAATTGACCTCATACACAATGTATAATTGAATATCCTTATCCAAACAAAAAAATTTAACTACCAAATTTACCTCTATTTTTTAGTCATAAGGACCCATTCAAACACATTATTAACTATTTGCATTCCTTTGGTTAATGATAAAAATATGACAAACTATTTTTAAAAGTATTCCATATGAGCATTTATGATTAGGTCACAATTGGTTTTATAGCCTACAAAAATCTTCATTAACCACTATTTCACAATTATAAGATATTTTATTCATGGCTTTAAATATCCTTAAAGTGTAAAAACTTACATTAAAATATTTGTGTATGAAATCAAAATTTCATGATGTACATGAATTAATCCTAGATCAGATAAGATAAAGTACACCTACACTTCTGATTGGGTATACACTTGTTAAGCAAGAGCATGACCAATATGGGGATTTGCTAGACCTGATTAAGGGATCACTTATATCACTTGTCATAACATATCATACTAGGAATGGTTCTAAAGCCTACAGTCTAACATAATCACATAATAACCCTAAACTAATCCTATTATTTGATATATCACTTACACTAACAAATAAAAAAAAACTATTCTAATAACAATAAAAGTAAATAAGCTCAGAAGGAATGATCACTGTGGGCGTTGGATTTTAATGGGAGACTTTAATGTCCCTCTATATGATTATGAGAAAATGGGTGGTAATACAATTCAAATGGAAGGGAGAATTGACCTTATGGAGTTTATAAGAAAAGAAGGTTTAATGGATGTGGAGCTGCAAGGAATTCAGTACACCTGGAGCAATAAGAGACTGAACAAGGAATGCATTTAGGCCAAGCTTGATAGGGCTCGTATCTCCCCAAACTGGATAAAAGACTATAATTGCAAGTTGGAAGCATGCCACAGAATAGGCTCAGATCATTTCCCTCTAATATTCTTAGCGGATAAACTAAACCAAAAAAAGAATCATCCATTCAGATTTGAAAAGATGTGGCTGAAGCATCCACAGTTTGAAGACAATATAAAAGAGTGGTGGAATATAACTATAGAGGGATCAGCTCTCTTTCGAGTTGTTTCCAAACTCAAAAATGTTAAAAAGAAAGTTAAGAAATGGATTAAGGACTATTTTGGAAATATTTTTGTGGAAAATAAGATCATCAAGGAGAATATCAGAAGAATACAGGAAAAAATCCAGCAATACAGATATACTTCTGAATCCCAAAGAGAAGAACGCGAACAATTGGTTCAGTACCAAGACATAATAACTAAGGAGGAAATTTATTGGAGACAAAGATCAAGGGTGCAATGGTTGAAAGATGGAGATAAAAATACTAAGTTTTTCCACCTCTCCACTTTGAAACACAGAGCGAAAACACATATTCATCATTTGAAAAAAGGAGCTCAGAAGATAACAGAGGAAAAGGAAATTAAGGAGGAAATGATTTCATTTTTCTCCTCCCTGATGAAGGCAGATAGAAACATTGACTTGAAAGGTCAGGCTGACATTCTACGAGTGATTCCCCCATTGATCACGAAGGAGCAAAATAATATGTTATGTTCTATACCTAAGGAGGAGGAAATTTTTAAAGCTGTAAGATCTCTTGGAGGAGAAAAAGCTCTCGGACCAGATGGTTTCCCCATGTTCTTTTTTCAAAAGTTCTAGAAATTTATAGGAAAGGATGTTAGTAATGCGGTGAAGGAGTTTTTTGGAGCTAAACAGATGCTGAAGGAAATTAATGCCACTTTTCTATGCCTTATTTCGAAGAAAGCAGGTGCAGATAGCCCTGATCAGTTTAAGCCGATTAGTTTGTGCAACTCCCTCTATAAGATAATCTCCAAAGTACTTACGACCAGACTAATCCTTGTGATCCCCTCAATAATTGCTGATCAGCAAAATGGATTCATTCCTGGCAGACAAATCCTCAACTCAGTTATAACGACGCATGAGAATATTCATTCACTTCTCAAATCCAACACTGAGGGGTTCTTAATGAAAGTGGATATAGCTAAAGCATACGACAGGGTGGATTGGCATTTCCTTTCTAAAAGCCTTATTGCCTTTAGATTTGAACAAAGAGTGGTTGATATTATTAAACAGTTGATATCTACTACTTCTATAGTTGTGTTGGTAAATGGGACCTCGTCTCATTTTTTCAATCCGTCTAGGGGATTAAGACAAGGGGATCCTATATCCCCTATTCTATTTATTATCATGGCAGATAGTATGGGATGATACCTTGGGGACTTGGTTCATAGAATTTAGTATAAAGGTCTGAGACCCTCTTCGCATCCTTTATCTTGCTCCCATGGTCAATTTGTGGACGATACTATTTTCATGGGACAGTCTGAAGTTACTGAAGCAAGGACTCTTAAGGAAGCAATTAATTTGTACACCTCTGCCTTTGGACAACTGATAAACTAGAATAAAAGTGCAGTTTTCTTTACTAATACCCCAGTTTATAGATAGAACAAAATTGCTAGAATTCTTGATTGCTCTATAGGCTCTTTTCCTTCCATATACCTTGGTCTCCCTTTGGGATTGAAAGCCCTTGAAGCTTTTTGGGAAGGTCTTATTAATAAATTTAGTAAGAAGTTAGCGGGATGGAAAGGCTGTCTTCTTAGCCAAGGAGGAAAGTTAACTCTCCTCAAAGCAAGTCTTCAAAGTATACCCACGTATGCTTTGAGTCTTTTCAAAATCCCCTCTAAATTTGCTGAGGCAATTGAAAAAATCCAAAGAAACTTTCTTTGGTCAGGTTCTGAGGAGAAAAGGAGAATGCCTCTTATTGCATGGGATAACATTTGCAAACCGGTTAAGGATGGTGGACTTGGTATAAGGAAAATAAGAAGTATGAACACTGCCCTTTTAGCTAAACAGGGATGGAGGGTCTATCAGGAAAATAAAGAATGGAGTAAAATATGGAAGCATAAGTATTTATTTAAGGCACAGTCACTTCATGACTTCTTTACTACTCCAGATATTTCTCATCCGTCTGCTATTTGGGGGGAAGTCCAGGGAACAAAACATGTTCTTGAAGAAGGTAGTGCATGGAAAGTAGGTAATGGTAAAAAGGTGAAATTTTGGGAAGATATTTGGGTAAGAGGTAAACCCTTATAGGAAGAAATCCAAGATAAAGATGTAATAGAAAGATCTAAACAAAGAGTGGGGATAATGGTTAATCAATACTGGCAGAACAACACTTGGGTAAACCTCACTGACTATGATCAAGATCTCAAGGATATTCAATTATTCCTAAATGCTATATCCCTATATCCTAATCAAGAAGATAAAATTGTTTGGTATCAGGAGCCAAGTGGACAGTTTAAAGTCTCTTCCATCTTCATCTCCAAGGGAAATGGTAGAAAACCGTTATGGACAAGAGCCTGGATTAAGGGGCTCATTCCTAAAATCAAGTTCTTTTTTTGGACCCTTCTCCAAAATAAAATTTTGACTCTGGATAATTTATAGAAACGTGGAATCAATATTGTTAACTGGTGTATTATGTGTAAGAGAGACCTTGAAGATAGAGATCATCTGTTTGTGAATTGTTCCTTCACTCAGCTTGTTTGGAAGGAGGTTCTCAATCTGTGGGGCATTACATGGATTCATCAAAAAAATGTTGAACTTTCTCTCAAAAGCTGGTATTGCCCTTCAAAGAATCTTGAAGTTCTCTTCTTATGGAAAATTACTCTTCCCCATATCTGGTGGGGAATTTGGAAGGAAAGAAATAACCGAATATTTAGAAACAAAGAGCTTCCTGGATGGGTGGTTGGCCAGAACATCATTAGAGCTCTAAAGGAAAATTTTTCTCCTCAAAAAAATCTAAGATCTAAGCTCAATGTGGATAATCCTCTGAGGAAGGATATTATTCTTGATGAACCTGATAACCCCAGATCAGGTGTGACTTGGATTAGTCCACCTCAAGATTGGATTAAAGGTAACTTTGATGGTGCAGCAAAAGGGAACCCAGGAAATGCTGGTTGTGGTGGTGTTCTGAGAAACCATGTGGGAAGGGTTATTGATGCTATTGCAATTCCCATTGGTATATCTAACTGCCACATTGCCGAAGCTACAGCTGCCCTCCAGACCCTTAAATTAGCTGTGGACTTGGGATATTCCAAATTGTGGCTTGAAGGGGACTCTTTGAATGTTATAAATATCCTTAATAATAAGAATACTATGTCTTGGACAATAGAGGATAAGGTAAAGGAGATGAAAACTCTTTTGAATAAATTTGAAGAAATAAAAATCACCCATACCTACCGTGAAGCCAATGGTGTTGCAGATTGGCTTGCCAATTGTGTTGTTCAGGAAGGGTAAAAAGCGAGGTGGGATGAAACCTTAGTAAGGAATGTGGATTTAAGGGAAATCATTCGTCTTGATGCCACACATGTGAAAGAAGGTAGGATTGGAGTGTAATAAAATATTAATGAGTAGGAGGAGTGGCAGCACGGGGAAAGGAACCCAATTATTAAAAAACAAGGCCCTCAAGAGGGAGAAGCGGATCCTGAAAAGCCATAAACAAATTCGATGTCCCAATCAACTTGACAGTAGGAAGATCTAGGGTAATATCCACAGTAATCGGGTTTCAAAGAAAATGAGTATGGCACGTGAAAGGAAGGGAGAACCCCGTAAATAAGAGCCCAAGAGCTGTGTAGAATGGAGAGAGAAACACCAAGTCTGGAAAATTTTGTAGAAAGGAAATGTTATGAGCTACATGGAAAGACTCCACGACTCTAAACTGCATATCACGATGGCCTTCTTCAAAAATTGGTCTGACGACAGGGTCACCCTGCATGGTATAACTGTAAATTTAACTGAGGATTTTCTTGTTGAGGTTACAGGGTTGTCAATAGAAGGAATCAAATTTTAAAAGCAGACCAGCATTTCAAACGAGGCATTTTGCAAGTTCCCCAAAATGGATGAGGAGGAACAGAAGTTGGTCAAAAATGGGGATTTTTATGAGCTGGATCAGATTAAAGGGATATGGAGGGACGTCCTAAGCTATATAAGGGAGTACTTCATCTTAGACAGAAGAAGCAAACGAGTGCATAAGTTCCATTTTGTCTTCCTCAACCACTTCAGGCATAAGGTTAGCTTGTCTTTTCCTTTCTATCTTCGATACTCCCTGATTCAAAGCCTTTATGCTCATAGGAAAAAGGATTTGCACCCTATTCTTCACAAAGGCCTAATTTTGCTTATTGAAGGCTATTGCAAGAATACGACACTGGTTAAGTATCCCAAACAGGGGGAAAATAAGTTGCCAGGGAATAAAAAGAATGAAAATGTAAGTAGAAGAGGAAAAATTAAGACCCCTAGTCCTAATAAATAGAATGCAAAAGAAGAAAGGGGTCGGGAGAGATTTGAAGAACCCGAGGAGGAAAAATCGAAGGAAGAAGATGGAACAGAGAGCTGGGATACCAACTCTAGTAATGATGAAGAAGGATCGGAGGAAATTGAAAAGGATAAAGTCAATACTGAGGAGGATTCTGTTACCAGAACAGAAGAGATGGAGGAAAACTAGAAAGTGGTGGAGGAAGACACTGTCCAGGAAGATCCTGGTGAGGACCCAACTTCTAAGAAAGAAAAGGAAATATCTATCCAGGAAGATATTCAAAACATGGAGATGGAAATTGAAGATGGAATCAATGAGCGGGAACAAAAGAGCAAAGATGACTTCTTTGAAGAAGCTAGGAATAGCCCAAATAAAAAGTCTGAGGATTGGAGAGGGAAGAATTAGAATGATGAAATACACACTCCTATGACTTGGGTTAATAGTAAAGCTGAGTCTTCTTCCCAATTAGATTCTTGGTTGTGTAGGGAGATCATTGATCTCAAGAAAAAAGCGGAAACTTTGGAAGATTCTCTGAAAGCTGCTTGGAACAAAGTAAACAACATGGAAAATCAGTTAAACGAGATCCCTGTGAAGCTCAAAGCTTACGAAAACAATCTCTAGGAGTTAATAAAGGATAACAGAAAGAAAATGGAGGAAGTAACGTCCAACATTTGTGCAACTGCTATCAATATAGGTAAACGAGCCAATGAGGAGACCAAAGCACTAGAGGGTCCCAGCAAAAGGACAAGGCAAAGTTCCAGAAAGAAAGATACACAAAAAGGAGCTTTGCTGGAGGTTACCACCTAGGAAACTGCTTTGAAAGAAAAAGAAGCCATGAACTTGATACTGGAACTGGATGAATAATCTGGTCCTTCTTGTTGGTAAATAAACTGGTACAGTTCTTTGTTCTTCTTTTGTTAGCTTTTGTTTGTTGTATCTCTAGACTTCTGTTTCTGGGTTTTGACCGGATGTATCTCTTATGGTTTCATGACCATTCAAAACCTATTTTTGCTACTTATCTATAGTGTTTTTTAGGCATTGCCTATGGGCTTTGTTGTTCTTTTTTTGCTCTCTGTAAAGGGTTTCGGGGCCCCTTCAAAACCTGCTTTTACCTCTAATCTAAAACAATAAAAGTAAATTAATATAGTATGCAGTAAATCTTGTGGCACAAAGTGGGGGTTAAAATAAAAAAATAAACAATAACCAAATGAAACATGCATAGGAGACATATACTCACTTCAATGTATTCAAAATCGTAATACATGAAAGAGAAGAATATATAATGAATTATCTATCTACTCTTACAAAAGATAAATAAAGTTAGGAATACTTACCTTTTAAGATGAACTTGCCAAGCCTCAATCTCTCCTTTGGAAAAGGTGCTTTGCAAGAGATTATTGTGGTTGTAAGGATAAATAATATAAATAAGCTCTAGGATGCATGACCTACCTAAGAATCCAAAAGACTTCTCCACAAGGTAAGATCATAGCTCCAAAGAAAGAATTAAACCTTAAAGCTTTATTCCTCAAGTAGAATGGTTAATAAGTAGATGTTTGTTCATAATTCTTCACTTTCTTATTCTCTTTATATCAAATGGTGTTAAATGACCTTGTATATATAATGGTAACTTGCCTAAAATTTTTTGGTCATGTTGGTTATACTAGGTCAACTAGGTTGACCTAGTACACTTTTGGGCTAATGCCTAAAGTTTGTGCTAGGTCAGCTAATATGCTAATAAACTAAAGGAGTTAAAGTTTCACTAGAATACACTAGGTTGACCAAGTTTACCTAGTGTATTAAATAGGTCAAAAGGATAACAAGGAAATAAATGAGGGAATAAAGCATGATAATGAATAGAATGGATATGAAAGAGAATAATAAGCTTAAGGTTCAAGGTTTTCAGAGACTAGAGTGTGGATGGCAAAAGGAAAAGAAATAATGATCTTATGAAGCACCAATGGTCTTCCCACCCTTTTCTCAGTACACCCCTTAAGGCATGCACCTAGAGAGATTGAGACTTTATAGGTTATTAAAATATACAAAGTGTTAGTAATCAATAAATTTTTTAAAATATTATGTATATACATATGCTCCAACTGAAGATCATTATGTGTCACATAGGTACAACACAAGATGGTGCTTCAAAAATAAAACATGATAATACACAATGCTAACGATAAGTATGATGCAGTAAGAATAAAATAAGATAAATGAAATGATATAATTGAAAAACACATACCTTAACTTACCTTAATGTTGTATTTAAGGAAGAAGAATGTAAGAAAGTGAAGGTGTCTAATGTAAATCACACTAGGTGAACCTATAGAAGTTAGTGCAAAAAATAGCCAAAAATCAAAATGTTTGGACGATAGATATATGATAGTGGAAAAAAATATCTATGTCATAATGATCCCATCACATTTTATGGTTTTAAAAATGGATGAATAGAAATAAAGATATGAATAAAATAAGGAATCTAAAGGAAAATAATTTTACTAATTGAGGATGTCCATGCCATCATCAAACTACCTATAGTAGGAGAACTAGTGACCATAGAGATACCAAACAACATCTAGGAGAGGGGAACCTTAACCATGTGTGATAAAAGCACAAATATTATATTGTCAAGGTGGAAAGTGAGTATGGACAATGTGTATATGTCATAGATTCTAGATCTCTAGAAGGTGATGATAGGCCTTGTAACATAGAGAGTGATCTATCACAAGTCGAATGGTAAGGTACTACTATATGTGGTATCCTCAAGAAATATGATTCTAAAGGAGGGAGTATTATATGACCTTGGATCTATCATCTAGGTCTAGTTCATTCATGATCTATTTGAGATGTGGGTCAAAGGACATAAGACCATGGGATCGATCATACTATTGATAGCATGGATATATTAGAGAATTCCTATGTATCATCTATATGGGTTTCCCCATATGATCAATGATAGGTCACCTCAAGTGTAGAGATAGAGGGAGGATAAAATAATGCAATCCATGCCCCACATGCCTATGCTACAGATGATGAGATGCACTAACATAGTATGGTGATCATATGACTAGCTAACAACTACCTAAGAGAGCTAGCAAATATTTGGACCAATGAAAAAGAGGAGAGAGACACATATAATGGCATAGGTGCTAGGATAGATGGGTATACCCCATTTAGTGACACTAATACTCATGCTCAAGTAGTGGACTCAACATGGACTAGTTAGGCATGATGAGGGGCAGAGCAGGAGGAGATGGAGGCAGAGGTAGAGATACCAAATGTAAAACCATAACTATAGATAGATGAGTCATGGATACCAAAGACATGGTAGCTATGGAGGTAGGAGGAGAGATTAGAGACCATCATCATCCTTGGTGAGTTAGAAAAGTATACATAAGAGATATAGATGAGGGAGAGACCACTCATGCATATGCTAATATGAACATGAGCCATGAAAGTCAAGTTTAAATTGAGGAGGTGACCTACAGAGGAGGTACTAGGAGGATTCACATACAAGGATATTGTGCTAGGTGGTCATGTGGATGGTGAGACCATATGATTTGAGACATAAATAATTATATGGTTGAATTATTTCTTAAGTTGTGATTTGGTAGACACATATTATGAGATATAACAGTGATATAATAACCATCTAGTGTGATTGTTCAAGAATACCTAAGGATGAGGAGGAGATATGGGGTTCCCTAGTTAAGGGATCACTCCATTATTTCCTAAATAATAATCTACAACTATACAACCTTATGATACTATAGGATCTAGCTGTACCATCTATCCCAACTCAGATGAGCTAGTTCAGACTAGTGGGAGAGGCTATGAGGCAAATATAGATGTAGAGAGAGAGGGAATAACCACTATAAAAGATGGGTGTAGGAGAGAGGTAGGCCTAACAAGCCCTATTCAATGAGAGAGATTTACATCTAGAGATAGTTACACAAATGATGTAGGCATATACGATGATGTAGACCTAGATGATGGAGGCACATGTAGTAACTCAAACTACGTTGGTACAAGCATAGGTGAAAATAACATGTCTATAAATACAAGTATAGGGATATATATCTCATACTACCTCATTACATCATACCATTAGAAGGATTTAGGTTGAGGCCTTAGTGGCCAGCATGTGTAACCCATGAGATAGACATGATGGAGCTTAGCCCTATTGCTGAGGCATTATATATAATTGTATATTTTTTATCAAACTCTTTATATATACATACATATATATATATATATATATATACATATATATATATATATGTATATATATATATATATGTATATATATATATATGTATATGTATATCTATATATATATGTATATATATATATATATAACCTTATCTTATTGGTGTTGGTTGTGTTTGTTCATTATGGTTGAGGCTGTGGATGCTTTGGATATATTTCTTTCTATCACATGTATTTAGCTTTGTTGTATATGTTATAGGAAATATATGAGATATGGTTTCTTTTCTAGCATTATGGATTAAACATGCATAGTTAAAAATAAATGGGTGAAAAATGACTTGGAAAAATATAAACAATCAAAGAAATGTACTACACACTAGTTCAAGTTGTGAAATGTGTAACTACTTGAAAAATGACCAAGTATAACAATCCAAGAAAATGGAAAATAAAATGGTAAAAAGATATTTGTTTTTAAACCAATGTAAAAGATTTTTGCACCAAATTGAAACAAGTAAAATCATACTAAATGTCACATTGGGAAATATGACAATGTTATAAAATGGAAGGTATGAAAAAGGGCATGAATGGTAAATTAAAAAAAAATCAAAAATTAAGTAAATCAATTATACTATTTAATCATGGGAAGTAGAAAATAAAAAGAAAATTTGCAAAAACTTGGTCTTAATTGATCATACTAATTCAAGTTGGGAAGTATTATAAATTTAAGAAATGGTTGAAATATTTAATGCACTCAGAAAATAAGAAGATAAAAGGTGAAATAAAAATGAAGAATAAAACATACTAAATATCAAGATGGAAATTATGTCAAATGACGTGTAACTTCATAATCAATCAGATCTTATCTCTTACTTTATACATATAATTTAGATGGTGACTTGTTTATTGCAAAAAATTTATTTTGTGAGGAGGGTTAGATCATTTTTATTGTCTTACTCTAAAACTCATAAAAACCCAAGGGGTAACAAAATAACATTGATAATTAAAAGGATTTGGAATGATAAATCAATTATTTGGGTAAGAGGATGGAAAAGGTTGTAATTTGTGAGGGACGTTGGGTCTTATCTATGGTCTTACAAAGCAACCCATAAATGAAAACCCATGGGGAGTGATCAGTAAGCAAAACAAAACTTCCTAAGAGGAAATATGAGGAAAAGGAATGAAAAAGGGAGTGTAAACATAAAATACTTAGGCATCTTATGAGAAGACCTTAGGAGGAAAGAGGCATACTAAGGATATGAGAAGACACTAAGTGACTAGTGGTCATCTATATACAAAGGAAACCCATTCCCTATAGACACAAATCTTTGTAGGTTGATAAGTGTGCTACTAATATCAACTCATGAAGCTATATTGGTATAAGGAAAATTAAAATAGACCTACCTTCCCATGATATGTTCACCACTCCTCAAGACCCCTTATAGAGTTATCGATCAACTATTAATATTGGGTACTTGTGTGAGAAAGTAGGTAGCACTAAAATATTTTTTAATTCTCCTCTTCTAATCTACTAGCCTACTACACCCCAAAGGACCTTGGCTCTATTTTGAGGCCAAATTTGGAGTCTGAACTTTGACTAAAAGAAGGATATGTGCTTTGAATCACATCTTTTAGTGTGATTAGATTTCTAAGATATTAAATATTTTTCCTTTTGATATCATTGCCTTTTATTTAAAATGTTTGTCCTTTAACTTTATTTTGAAAGATTTTTCTTATTCCTCCTCTTTAAGGACTTGGAATGACCAATCATGAGAGAGATAGTGATACACACAAATGATTTATAGGCTAAGGCTAAAGGAATATAGGTAACCCAAGATAAAATATTGACTAGGACAGTAAGGCTTAACAATGAACAAGTATGTGATCTCAAGTCTCAATTGTCTACATGCTTAGTTTGTAGAAAAGGAAGGAGATATGAAGGTGGAACAATAAAAGGAAATAGTAAGGAGAAAGATTATTTTATAATTGATCACATAATAAAAGGAGATAATAACCAAAAGGAAAAGGGTAGATATAATAAAGTCACCATGATAACTATCTATGAAAAATAAAGATATGAAAGCAAACAATTATGAAGATGTAAGGGAAGATTTTAGAGAAAAAATCTAAAGCAAAGGAAAGAAATGATAAGTGAAAAATAGACATGATAAGTAAAATACAATTATATTAAAAAACATAAAAATATAAGCTAACTATAATATAAGAAGAAGGAAAAACATGATATAAGATAGGAAATAGTTTGACATAGTGTCAAACAATACAATCAAAACTAGAAATAACATTGGAGCACACATCCAATCCAAATATAAATGAGAAATCAAAATGAATGTGCTCATAGATACTAATAAATCTATCCACACACATTATCCAAGACATTAGATAAATCTTTATGAAGTTGAATACAAACTACTACCAATATCTCATCAATCTTTGTTAAATACTAGGCAAATACTTCTTTTCTAATCTCCTCAATTGAAAAAGAAAGAGTACTCATTATATTGTGCTAAGGAGGTAAATTGGGTAAATTATGGTTATGAGAATGTATATGAATAGGATCTATAGGAGATGTATGAATCATCTATGGAGAAGGATCTACGGGTGAAGGAGGGTCATGGGTGGAGAAGGAACCACAGGTGGAGGGACAAAAGGTGGTGAAGGGACCACAAAAGGTGTAACTATAGGAGAATAAGGGGGAGCCTTCTTATGATAAAAACCTATATGAGGAATGTTACAAGGTGTAGGAATAATTATAAGGTGATCCTTAAGATGTTCTTGAAATATATGATAACGATCAGTGTGATATGTGACATATTAGTGCCATAGACAATACCTCTCACCATACTTAGGTATATATCTAGGAAGGGTATTTGGAGTAGGTATGGCAGTGTCTATTGATGGGGAAGAAGGATTAAAGGTATCAATATATTGTCAAAAATAATGATAATGGATAGAAGAGTGATTATCTATCCCATAGAAGCAAAAGATACACTTGTTAGTATTTTCAAGAGAAAAAATCATGGGAGGAGGTGTAATAAGAATGGAAGAAGATAGAGATGGATCATAGGCCCATTTGGTGGTCATAGGATCCATCTTAGGTAAATGAATCAAACCATCACCAAGAAAAGGTGGTGATGGAGAGGGAAAGGAGCTAGGTGTAATAGAAGGAACATTAATGGAAGAAGTAAGAGTAGGCTCAACAATAATGGAATTAGAAATAATAATTAGTTATAATATAGGTTCCACTATGGGAGGGGTGGGATCAATAAAAGGTCTAAAGAGGACTATGCTAACCTCAAGGGTGAACTAATGATGGGATTCAAGGAACCTATAAAAATGGTAAGGTTCGGTCATAACATAATCCATGAGCATAGTCCTATGGGACTCCTAAAAACATGGAGGTGTTGGTGCCATCTCTACTCTAAAATAATGAGGAAAAATTCAAGAATCAAGAACCATAAATGTTATAACACAATACTATGCAGGAAAATACTAAAGAAGAATGATAATACACAATCTCAACATCACATACTTGGACAAGACCACCCAATAAAGGATCATCTAAACAATAGCCATCATCATAATTAGGTATATGAAGATCAATGACACAAGTTGGAATAACTTTTTCATCAAAATGAACATGGTGAATATAATTCCATGTCTTAGATAAGACTATGGGAGTTTCATCGCAAGGAGGTTTGCAAGAATGAGGTTGAAAATAGGCAATAAGTTATGAGATGATATTAGGTTCGAGATCAAAATATTTTATCTTTAAGTTAATCTCATTGAGCTCATCATCATTGAAGTCTAAAAGGTTGGGATTAATGTTACCAATGAGTTTGGGATTCCCATTGTAACCTCTAGTTGATTTGATAGGAAATATAAACATTATGACTCATGGAATCTAATGATAGGCAAAGGCTCAAGAGTAGGAATCTTGAAAACACCATGATATTGGAATTATTTAAAATTCCAAGGATTAGTATCTCTTTAAATCATGTAAATAGCTCCATTATGAGGGAATTTAATGCATTGGTAGGCATAATATGTGATATCTCGCATATGATGAGTCCACGACCTACCATGTAAGATGTTATAATAAAGTGGAAAGTTGAAGATCATCACCTTTACATGAATGCTGATAGGTGGGATTGTAATGGGAAGCCACACACCCAAGAGGAGGAATTTTCCTTCTATCATATCCCTGGTAGGTAATACATGTAGACTTAAGATTACATTCTAAATATCTAAGGGTTTTAATGAAATTAAAAGAAGAAACATAAGTGCCATAACCCTTGTCAATCAATGCTTGTTTAACTTAGATATCACCTATTTAGATGCTAATAAATAAGAAAAGATAATATACACAAAGCAAAATCTCATAAAGAATCATAGATATGATGGGAAATTTCAAAAAAAGAGAAGTTTTGATAGTTTCATCAACATTGATGGACATCGCTTCACATTATTTCAAGATACTAACCTTGGAACTGGATAAAGTTGCTTCCCATCCTTCTAAAGGAGAATGAGGGACATTCATCTCAAATAATAGTTACATAAGATGGTTTTAATGATGGGGATAAGTCCTCATTAGCTCAAGAAATGGACTTTGAGATTGGAGATTAGTGATCTTCATAATGGGATCCCACTCATCATAACCCATGAGAATATTGTTAGATATAGGTGCATAATGATTAACGAGGTCTTCAAAAGGAGGAGCCAAAGAGTATTTAAATTTCTATTGATAAAAATGACAATGTTTATAATAAGGTTGTAAATCATTTAGTGATGAAGAAGTATTTGGTTTAGATTGATCTTGAGAAGTAGAAGTGTTAATATAAAGTTGATGATCATTGGAAGATTGATTATCATTGGTATTAGAAGATGATGGAAGAATAGTAGAAATAGAATGGGATGTGTTATCCAAGGTAGAATCATAAATTGGACCATCTTCAAAGGTTATAATATCTTCTTTCCTTAACTCATTAAAATGAGTTAGAGAGGAATCTTGGATAACACGGTATGTCTTAGAAGGAGGTAGGGTGTAGAGTGACTACCCTTCACATATTAGTCATGATAGCCACATTCTCTTCAAAATTTGGTTTGACAAGAATTTATACAATATTGGTGGGATAGATGGGATTATCTTGGTTTTCTTGAATAGGTTGATGATTAGGTAAAAGATATTTATAGATAGCTAAATGATAATTCACTTGATTCAAGGCTTGAGCTTTATCATGATTTTTTTAGTCCTTGAAAGCAATTTCATAAGCTTGTTGATGCTTGTTAGTGATAGAATCATGATCAAAATTAGGTGCAAGATGAAATTCCATAACTAAATTATGAATTTGTATATATGTCTCATGAGAGTGACCCCAACTATCATGAAACCAACAAAACTTACTAGGATCATACTAAGTTTTCATAGGACAAGTAAGGTCAATCTCTTGAAGAAGAGGCCTAGGTAGACACTTAAGCAATTCAGATAAGGAAAGAGGTTTATGAACATTAATATTATCTATTGAAGATAAATGAGGATTATTATATTGTTGAGAAGGATATGGTTTTGAAAAAGGGATAATATTGATAGCTTGAACATTGTGAATGGTATCATATGAATCGGTCACACCATCATTAGTAATATTTTAGTTTCTAATTTTAGGTAATAGATGAGGACCTATAGAATGTTGGGTTGGCTTGAATTAATGCATAAGGAAATATTGTCATTTGGCTTGGTCAATTGAATCCTCTAGGGTATATGGAGAGAGGGTACAAACTTGATATTGTAATTTAGGATAAAGAGCACTAGTAAAGATATGGAAGAGATTATCATCGGACATGTTATGTTCACATTTATTTGACAAAGTATTCCATCATTTAATAAAGGCTTGGGTGGTTTTATTTTCAATTTTTTTTAAATTGATGAAATAGGCCAAAGTGTTTTTAAGAAGATCACTAGTTTGGAATTCTTGTAATAAAGCATTCACTAAATCCTCCAAACTAGTAACGTAATGAGAGCTAAGATGATTATACCAACCTAAGGCATTACCAATGAGGGTTTTGGAAAGGAGTTTGGTGGAAACAAAGGTGTTTAATTTGACCAAATCCTTATAAATATTTCCAAATGCCTTAAAATGAAGGGTAGGATCAATTGATCCATTATAAGATATTGTAGGTGTTATACCTCTAATGTCAATTTAGTAAGTTGAGTAGTAAGAGGTTTATTTTATAGATGCTTGATGAATTTGTTTACTAATGGAGGTTGAGGAATAAGATTTCCTTGTGAATATTGAAGAGTGTGAGGAGGAAAATTTTGGTTATGTGTTCCCCAAGTCATTGGTTGAGGATTGGAATGAAGATTAAGAAGGTGGTTAGGCATTTGCATCATTTGATTCATATTATGAGATTGGAATGTGTTCATTTGATTGAGAGTTTTTAATAATAGTTGATGAGTTTGATTAGTGTTATTAGAAGAAGTAGTATTGGTGTTTATGTTGGTATTAGTGGCTTGGGTACCACTATTAGTGTTGACATGATCTTGAGAAGAGCTATGATAATTTGATCCACTAGTGGGAAAATTTTCTTGTGAAGTAAAAGATGGACTAGTAAATGGTTGTGAGGAAGAAGAACTCGAATAATGAGTTCCTTAGGTATAAAATAGTTAACTAATGGAAGGGTTAAGGATAGTGGATCTTATGAGAGGCCCACTAGATGTAGAACCATCCATGTTAGTTGAGATACTAGTCATGGAGGTAGAATAAGTTAAAGAAGAATATGTCATGGAATAAGGAGTCGAGATTGAAGGAAGACGTTGAGAACCAAAATTAGTACCCCTAAATCCAATTGAGAAAGTGGAAGTAGGAGAATGAGGTTCTTCTACTTGATGGCTAATCATGAGGTTATAGATGGTGGATGTTTCCCTCTAAGTTGAGGGAATTTTGTGATAAAGAAAATAATTTTAGGAGTATACTCTAACTCAAGTTGATCCTCTAAGAGAAGAGGAGGGTTTTGTTGCAAAGAGGTATGAGGATTCCCATAGTTCATTATACAGGTTACAATATGAACATTACTAGCATTCTTGAAAGGAACCCTACTTTGTCTATGAGAGACCCAATTAGGATTGGGGAATTCCATCATGTCTATTTACTAAACTTTATTACTATCACCAAATAGAAATTTCATGATGAAAGGGGAAAGAATCAAGATGAAAAAACAAAGAAATAAACAAATGACTGACATAAAAGTATTGACCTAGTACAAAAATAAGGACTAAGAAACTACATAAGGTCCATAGGATTGATCTAGTACAAAGAACATAGACTAACAAAGAAGGGGAGAAAACTTATAAATAGTGCTAGGTCGATCAGGTCAACCTAGTATAGTATATAGAGGCTAAAAAAAGTGCTAGGTCAATCGAGTCAACCTAGTACAGTAAACAAGAAGTAACAAAAAGAATTGATAATAAGTTTTTGAAATGAAAGAAGATAATTTATAGTTTACCTAAGAAATTAAAAGCTAAAATAAAATAGAAATTTAATTGAATTTATGTTGGCCAATCCAATTGATGCATAAAAAGTAAAACCTTGCACTAATGCTAGCTAATGTGAGTTCTTACACACACAATTAAGCAATGAGCAAGCACAAAACTTGAAATCAAGACTAGATAATTGGTCAACCTATAATAATAATTATATTATTAATAATAATTTTAAATGATAAGGAGTTGGCAAAAATTAAGGTACTAGATAGCAATCTATGGATGATTTTAGGTGAGTTTAGGATGAAAGGGACTATAGTGGCAATGATACAAGCTTGGTATTGGGGTCTACCCCCTCACTTCACACAAAAAAATGATAAGAGTGTTAGGTTCTTAGCCATAATATACCATTATCCATCCTTTATACTTAACTAGAGCATCAAGTTGGCTTCCCCCTTAGTGATGAAATCCAAGTAGACTAGCCTAGGTAGTCAAATATTAAAATGCTTGTTGATTTTAAGTGATTTGGCCATATGTGCATAAAATATAAATAATTAAACTAAATGGTTAATTAAAACCTTCTAATTAGACTATCTAAACTAATATAAGGATGTAAATAACTAAAAGGAAAGATGTGATTAGCATATAAGGTGATTCCAACTTTGAAACAAGGTATAGTGAGAACACTATATACATAACATATATAACAAGGTTGATAGGGTCAAGTTAGTACTATTGAAGACTGGGTCTAGAAAACCTACTAGGTCAACCAAGTTAATCTAATTATTTTAGATAGCACATAAAACACAAAACTAGGTTGACCAGGTCGATCTAGTTGGTTGTGCAGAGGTAGTTTTCAAGACTACAAAATTGAAATGAAAGTACAAAAAAAGAGAGATATAGAGAATAAAATATTGACATTGATGGTTCAAAGATGGAAAAGAAGATCACTAATCTATAAATCTAGATAATATTATCAAAATCTTGTAAATTAGGTCAACTTGGTTGACCAAGCAATACAAAAACCTGCTATAAAATCCAAAAAAGTGCTAAAATGCACTAGGTCAACTTGGTCAACCTAGTTGACTAAGTTGGAAGCCTAAAAATACACTAGGTCAAGTTGGTTGACCTAGAAGGCTAATCTATAAATCTAGAAAACTAGAACCTATACTTGGTTGAGTTGATTGATTAGGCTACATAGGAATCTACTATAAAGTTGTTTAAATGTACTAAGTCAACTTGGTTGACCTAGTAGGATAAACTAGAAGTCTAAAAAGTGCTAAAAAAACTATACTGAGTCAACTTGATTGATCTAGTTTCTTGTTCCTATGCATAGATAAAAATAACTAGGTTGATAGAATCAAATCAATGTGTCAAAATATATGATAGAAATGATGACAAAAAAGAATGAAAATAAGTGAAAAAAATCTTGTAAGGGTTAGTTTCACATTAGGTTCACAAGAATGTATGTAATCATAATTACATGATGTACATGCATTAATCTTAGATCGAATAAGATAGAGCATAGATATACTTTCGATTGGGTGTGCACTTGTTAAACAGGAGCATGATTAATATGGGGATCCATTAGACCTGATTAGGGGATCACTTATATCACTTGTCACAACATATCATATTAAGAAGGTTTCCAAAGCCTACAATATAACATAATTACACAACCCTAAAATAATCCTATGATTTTATATTTCACTTATGCTAACAAACAATAAAGTAAACTATTCTAATAACAACAAAAATAAACTAATCTACTACACACCAAAGCTTGTGGCATAAAATGGGGGTTAGAACAAAACAAATAAACAACAACTAAACTAAACATGCATAGGAGACATATAATCATGTCAATGTATACATAATCCTAATACAAGGCAGAGAAGAATACATACTTCATTATCTATCTACTCTTACAAAAGAAAAATAAAGTTAGGAATACTTACCTTTGAATATGAGCGTATTGAGCCTAAATCTCTCCCTTGGCCAAGGTACTTTGTAAGAGATTTGTGTGGTTGTATGGATAACCAAGATAAATCATCTCTAGGCTACATGACCTACCTAAGCATCTAAATGACTTCTCCATAAGATAATATTAGAGCTCTAAATAAAGTATTAAACCCTAAAGCTTTATTCCTCAATTATAATAGTCAATAATTAGATGTTCATTTTCACTTCTTCTCTTTTTTATTCTCTTCTTATAAAATGGTGTTAAATGACCTTATTTGTAGTTGTAACTTGCCTAAAATATTTTGGAAATTTTAGCTATACTAGATCAACCAAGTTAACCTAATATACTTTCAAGCTCATGCCTAAAGTTTGTGCTAGGTCAGCTAGTATGCTAATAAACCAAAGGAGATAAAGTATCTCCAGAATACACTAGATCGACCAGGTTGACCTAGTGTATGAAATAGGTTAAAAGGATAATAAGATAACAAATGAGGGAATAAAACATGACAATGATTGGAATAGATAGAAAAGAAAAGAATAAGCTTAAGGTTCAAAGTTTTAGGAGACTAGATTGTGGATGAAAAATGGCAAAAGGATCAACAATCTTACAAAACATCGATGGTCTTCCCACCCCTTTCCCAGTGTACCCCTTAAGGCATGCACTTAGAGAGATTGAGACTCAAAAGGTTCCTATAAGATACAAAGTGTCAATAATCAGTAAAAGTTTGAAAATATTATGTGTATACAATTTGCATAGTTTTAAACAATGTGATGATGAATCCATTCAAGATTATACTATTTGACTCAAAAGTACATCATATGATATAGCATTTAAACCTTAAAACTTGGAGTTAAAATTCATTTTTAGTAGAGATATTATTTATCCATTAAAATAAATATCATTTCATAAACAATATGCTTTATTTACCCATATATGTGGATGTACATATGTGTGTGTGTTTGTGTGCGCACGCACACATGTGTGTGTATGTATGCTTCATTCATCCTTACTCGTTGAAAGGAGATTAAAATATCTCCTTATAAGTAACAAAGTTTTATTCCTAATAAAAATGATGGATATGAATTACCAAATGAATATTATGAACAAAATTTTGGAGTTCCTAATATTTATATGAGAGCTCTAGAAGGATTACTCAATATGGGACCAATCCAAGGTCTACATCCTATGAAAAAACCCAAAGGTAAAGGACACAAAAATAATCAATGCCAAATACATTTGATAATCACATTATTAATGCATGGTGATTATTTTTTCCATAACCATATTGATCGTTAATAAATTAAAACTACTCGTAATATAAGATGTTTACAAAAATTGGCTTTGATCTAAATGACTTACAAAATAAAGGAGGTTAGAAGGACACCTTGGGAAACATAACACTACCAATTTATTATGGTCATAAAATGATTCAATCATGGGTTTTGGTTATGACACAAACCTCTCCATATGTATTTACATTGGGTACTCTTTGGTTATATCAAATGTAAGTAAAAATTGACCAAAATCAACAAGGTATTTCCTTCTCTCATGAAGGAAAATTGAACATATTCCAAATGATAATATTTGTTCTTCTACTTCAAATATAAAATGTTAAGAATATAATACCATGTACCTTTTCCAATTATCCAACCATGATATATATAATGTAAAAGATCTAACATAAGGTTACAAGGTCTCATAGATGCCAAAAATACCAAAAACAACCTTCAAAAATTCAAAAATATATCCAACATTAACATATCCTATTAGTTGTCTGGCATATATGTTTTTGGTCTATGTTGGTAGATGGAATATCTATATTTCCTATATATACATGTTTTTAATCCATATTTTGAGTTTGATTGAAGGATACACAAATACATGATCTATGCACTTTTGGATGTTCGACTTTCCCTCTACTCACATCACTAGGATGTTAGGGGGATCTATCTCTTTGATCAGGATATACCTAGGTTATATCATTTTATTATTACTTTACATTATCATATTTTATATCTAATTACACATGCCTTTAACCATTCATATATATTTTATAGTTTACTTATTATATTATGTAATTAACATTTTTTTACTAACACATATTATCAGAGACTAGTATGTTATGTTTCTGTTGGCTACTTATGATTTCATATATGAAATTATTTGAGTGTATTTCCTTGATATCATCTTGATTGTTTTATTATTTTAATATTCTCCATTATTTGTTTACGTGTTTGAGTATGGAACATATCACTTCAACTATAAACAGTTTTTGTGGGTTCATGATGTTTGTCACCTTCAAAGGTTTCAAATGCTTGATCATTCATGTAAGATCCATAAAATTCATATAATTCATATGTTATTCCCATTATATGTGATTATTATCCATATTCTTCAATTATTTTTGTCTTTGGAAACATTGTCAATGTATGAAAAGTCATATACATCTTTGATTACCAAATTTAGATCAAATATCAATGAGAAATCATAGTAGAAAGTTCTAAGACACAATTTTACCATTGTAAGTATGGGAGAATGAATATAATATTCCAAGTATACCCTAAAATAAGAGTCATAAATAATTTCAATCACACATAGTCCTACAACCATGCAAGTAGGCATTCATGAGTCTAAGTCTATGTTGGAGGTGTCTATTGGTAAACTGAAAAAGCCTCCTCCATTATATGTTTTAGTGATCATTGGTGATTATTTGGTGCATAATTTTATTATATATAGTGGGATAATATCTCAATCATGCCAAATCAAATGTAGAGAAACTAGGCCTTAAGTATGAAAACCTCATTCTAGAGGTGTGTTATAACTAGATGCATCAACCACTAAGATAGTTAATTTTTTCAAGGTTTTGAATCTAAATATTCATGATTTTCCTAAAATTTCTATTGATAAATATGTATTTTTGGTTGTTATACCACAATACTTTTCCCTTTCCTTATCAAGGGACTTCATGATAAAGATAGTTGGTTACTTATCATCAAGATGGTCCTACATGGATTTTAGGACAAGATATGGAACCAAAGTTATAATAATATTAGAACATATTTTAAGGTTTAATATTTATCCATACAAAATAAATTTAACTAATTTTAATTGTGCCATTATTGATGAAGAAGACTAGGCTAGGGATCAAGAACGAATTGTTTCTCTTGAAAACATTTCAGACATCTTCCTTGATGAGTGGGGGGAAGAAAATCATGAGTTTGATACATATAGATGGATTTAATAGGATGGTACTTGAGTAAATTTTTTACATGAATAAGGTAAAACCATACATTCTCTTTCTAAGCCTAATGATGATGGTGATAGTTTGTGGAAGTTATATTTTAATGGCTTAAGAAGCAAGAATGGAGTAGGTGATATAATGATGTTTATTTATCCATAAAATGAAAATTAATATTTAGCTATAATATTTTAGTTTAGTTATGTTTAAATTTAGTAGAGTATGAATCTCTCATTCTTAGGCTTTAGTGGGAAAGGAAGAGAGGAATAAAAAAATGCAATCCACTAGAGATAGTGAGCTAGTTGTACACCAAGTAAGAGGTATGAGTGAATCTAAGAACACTTTGTTGAAGTAATATAATCATAGAGCATGGGATATTATTAAATACTTTTAAGATTTTGACATCAATTCAGTCCCAAGGGAAGATAATCATCATGCTAGTAGGTTTTCCTTATTTAGAGAAAATTTTAACATTTCCAATGATGTCAATAGTCCAGTATTTAAGTCACACATCAAGGTAGTTGTAAGGCCTTCCATACTAGATAATGATGTATATTGGTAGGTATTTATAAGTGAAAAATAAATAGTATGTTTATTACAACATGAGGCTAAGTTCTCTTGTGAACCTAGGCCAAGTTGTATCATAAATATGGAGAACAAAGTGTACAATTAAAGTCTAAAAATATGCTTAAAGGATTGGTTACTCTTGAAAGTTTATTCAATGAAAGTGATCAGGTGAGATTAGATAAATTAATCATATCCACAAATAAATAATACCATGAGAGGTTGGATATATTCAAGTACAAGTTACTCAAGCTTGGGTAGGTATGTACACAAAAAGAAAAGGCAAAATTCATTGAACTATGTAGAGAGTTTGTAGATATTTTTGCTTTGGAGTATAATGACCTCAAGGGGACTGATCCACAATTAGATCAAAAAATCATATAACTTTATCCCAATGATAATAATATAAGTTAAAGGCAAAGGCCAATAAATACTAAGGTGGAGGTACTCATTAGCTCACCAAGTTGATAAAGTCAAAGATCATCATTCCTATCAAACACTCTTCATGGGTTACCAATCTTATTCCTGTGAGAAAGAAAAGTAGTGAAATTAGGTTATGTGTAGAGTTTATAGAATTTCATAGGGTCTCATTTAAATACAACTATACTCTAACTTAAATGGATCAAATATTTTAAATAGTAGTAGGTTCTCAATGTTTCTCACTCTTGGATGGATATTCAAGGTATAACCAAGTGTTGGTCAAAGAAGAAGATCAATATAAGACTACCTTCACTAGAAAATGGGAGACATATGAGTTCAAGAGAATGTAATTTGGGTTGTCTAATATATGTGACACATTTAAAATATCCATGGATATATATTTCTAAGGTTTGATCAATGAGATGGTATTGATATACCTTGATGACATTAAAATTTTATCCAAGAATGCTAGTGAACAATTGAAGCATATAAGGCTAATATTTGAAATATGTAGAAAATATGGAGTTTATCTAAATCCAAATAAGTGTGTATTTGTTTTTCATGATATTAATTTACTTGGACACATTGTTTTTAAAGATAGACTTGCTTGATATTGATAGGGTTGAGGCCATTCTATCTTTGTCACTACCCAAGCATAAGAAGGATTTGAAAAGTGTCCTTGGAAATATTAAATTTGTTATAATTTTCATACCTAGATTTTCCACTCTTGTAAATCCCATAATATCCATGTTGAAGAAGCACCAAGCATTCTAATGGACCAAAGAAGGAAAAACTAGTTTTGAGTCCATCAAGAAAGCTATTACTTAAGTACCCATACCAATCAATCCTTATTTATCTAAATATTTATTATTGTATTATTTTTAAAACATTGAAACCATATCCTATATGCTGATTCAAAAAAATAATGAAGTACTTGAACAACCTATAGCATTTTTTATTCAAGGCCCAAAAGACTATGAAGAAAGGTATACATATATAGAGAAGAAAGTGTTGGTTATGTAAGAAGTTTTAAAAAAATTAGACATATGGTGTCTAATTAAAAAATTCATGTGACAATAACCCATCTAATCATAGGAGACTTTGTCTTGAATAAATACTTGAATGAGAAAAGGGTTGGGTGGATAACTAAAGCGATGGAATATGATGTTGAGATCAATGCCACTAAGCTAATAAGAGGAAGAAGGATGTGTGAGAACCTAACATCAGACCAAAAGGAAAAAGAAGGGATATTTTTGGAATTTTAGTAAGGTCATAATATAGTTTTTACTTTATCTCCTCTATTTTGGACACAAAAAATGGAAAAATTCCTTCAAACAAGTTAGTGTCTTATGGGTTTAGGTCAAGAAATAAGGAGATAATTTAGATTTCAAGCAATACCTTATGTCTTTTTGGATGGGATACTTTTTAATAAAGATATAAATGGGATGATAATTATATGTTTATAAATAGATCAAGTTGATAAAATCTTAGAATAATTATATGATAGACCAATAAGAGGTAATTTTGTACCTAAAACTACAATTATAAAAATAATAAGGGCTAGTTACTATTTGCCCGACATATTCAAGGATGCATATGCTTGTGTTAGAAATTTTCAAAAGTGTGAAATATTTGTAGGTAAGAAAATACTTGTATCCATTCCTCTTCATCCCATTCAATTTGAAAAACCATTCATGCACTAGGGTCTTGATTTCATTGGAGTTATTAATTCTCCATCTAGTAGTAGTCACAAATTGGTTATTAAAACTATGAACTATTTCAAAATGTGGGTAGAGGTAGTGTCCCTCAAGGAGGCTAATGAAACTTTAGTTATTGACTTCTACGAGAGAATAATAATGAGGTTTGGGGTTCCTAAAACCATATTTCCTAATAATGACATGGCTTTTAGTGGAGTAAGAACAATGGAATGAGATATACAATATGACATCTACTTGAGTACTTATTATAATTAATACCCCTAAGGTACTAAGCTAGATGAGTCCATTAATAAGAAATTGATTATAATTATAAACATAACTATAGAGGATAATCAAAGGATTTGACATACTAAAATTAAGATATCCCTATGGGTTGATAGGATCACTCCCAAGGTTGTTATTGGTAACTCTCCTTATATGCTTATCTATGGTAGAGAAGCTAAGTTACCTATTTTAACTAAGTTACTAGATCTTGAGTGATCACATCAACTTGAGAGGATGGATAATGATCCTATGGAGATAATATGGGTTAAACTAATGACCTTGAACAAAGCAAGGAATCATATTATGCACACCATAAAATGTCACCAAGCACAACTGAAGAGAAACTCTAATAAGAGAAATATCTCAAGAACATACTAATAATGGGATCCTGTCTTGAATTGGGATGTTAATAGAGATAAGTCTGGTAAGCATACCAAGTTTGATGTATAATGGAGTGGACCTTATGTCATCATTGCTTTCAAAGAGCATAATGCCTTTTAAATATCAAGACTAAATGGAGAAGAATCGAGTATCCTAGTCAATTGGATACACTTGAAGCCATGTTATTTAAGTTATTTATATCTTTTTGTACATATTAGACCATGTTTTGAGTTACCTAAGTGCTTCATGCACAAGTGTTTATCTTGTTTATTTTATGTTTTTCCTTCCTCCAAGTGTCTTATGACACATGTTTGGTGTGGTGTTTTGTTTGTTATTTATCTAGTTTAAATTTGTTCCAAGGTAAGTGTCAAGTTCTATTTTTAGAGTGACCCCATTTCCCAATGAGAAAGGATAAGGTCACTGACCTATCAGCATTACACGCATTCTACCCTTATGAATTGCCAAAATTTTGACCATTTTGACTCCCAATTCAAAAATGTCAACCCTTATATATTTAAAATTTTCATAGGATTATTAAAAAAATTATACGACATTATAAATTTCTTGTTATGGTCTTTAATATTCATCATGTGGTCATACTTGTACTTGTTTAGTTTTTCCCAAGGTTTGGTCTCATATGAATTATATAGTCTTAGGGGTCATATATAAGGTATTAACATTTTGAAGTGTATTAAAGGTCATAACATAGTTTAGAGTCAGTTTAAAATGTTCTTAATGTGTCTTAGAAGTAATAAATTTATGCATTAACCTCCTATAATGTTTATATGTGCTAAAATGTCATTTTGTCACCTTTTTAGCTAATTTGGAGGAGTTTTAAATATCATTATAAAATTAAAACATTTTAATAAGAATCCTAACATACCTTATGTCATAAATAATTTAGATAATGGTCACAACCTAAAAAATTTATAGTTAAAGGACTAAACTAAGCAAACTACCTCTTTATAAGAACTTTTGGCACTTGTACAACCTAGAAATATTTATTTGAAATTAAAAATTGTTTTAAAGTGTCACTTGGGATTAAAAAATTCATATTAAATCTTTTTATCACGTTTTAAGTCATATAAATGCTTTAAACACACTCTCTCCTCATCACTACTTTCACAAGCTCAAAATGGCAAAATTGAAGTGGATGGTATGGCTAGAAGAGAGAGATTTTGGAGATAAAATGTTTTACATTATTATTGGTAATAATAAGATTTAAATTATTTTAATTTTTTTGAAATTCATGTCCACTCCTTTATTAACTATTGATAAGAGTGATAACATATCACTATGCCTTGTCCATCCAACCAGGGTTTGCTTTTTCTCATGTTTCTCCACTTCAAAATTTTATGGAGAATAATGGTTTTGAGGGATGTTTTAAAAGGTAAAATATATATTTTAAATTTTTTTTCATCATCCAAATAAATTCCATGGGCTTCTTTCCTCAAATAGGAATGTGTCTGAAGAGTATGGAACATAACACTCTAGCTGCAAACAATTTTGGTGCATTCATGATGTTTGTCACCTTCAAAGGTTTAAAATGATTAATCATTAATGTAATAACAATAAAATTAATATAATTCATGTGTTACTCACATAATATGTGATTATTTTCCATATTCTTAAAGTATCTTAGTCTTTGGAAACATTTTTAATGTATGAACAATTCTCTATATGTTTGATTATCAAATTTGGCTCAAATATCAATGAGAAATCCTAGTATAAGGTTATAATACATAGTTTTACCATTTTAAATATGGTATAATAAATATAATATTCCAATTATACCCTAAAATAAGAGCCATAAAGTGTTTTAGTCACACACAAGCCTGTAATCCTACAAGTAGACATTCATGAGTCTAAGGCTATGTTGGAAGTTTCTATTGGTGAACAAGCCTCCTCCATTATATGTTTGATTGATAATTGGTTATTTTTTGTGAATAATTATATGATATATAGTTGGTCTAGTAACTAATTCATGCTAAATCAAAATGTGAATAAACTAGGCCTCAAGTATGAGCCTCATGCTGGAGGTGTGTTGTAACTAGATGGATCAACCACTAAGATAATTGGTGTTATCAAGGGTTTAAATATAACTCATCATTATTGTCCTAAATTATCTATTGATAAATATATATATATTTTTTAATCTCCCACCATACTTTTCCATTTTCTTGTCAAGGGACTTCATGATAAAGATAGGTGGTTACTTATTATCATATTGGTCCTACATGGATTTTAGGACAAGATATGGTACCAAATTTGATATAAGATCAAAAATTATATCAAAGTTTCATATTGAGCCATAAAAAAAAATGTAACTAATGTTAATTCTTCTATTATTAATGAATAAGATCAATCTAGGGATTAATAACCAATTATTACTCTTGAAGACATTTCAGATCTCTTCCTTGATGAATGGGGGGCATAAAATCATGAGGTTGATCCATATAGAGGTATTGAAGAGGCTAGTCCTTAAGTAAATTTTTTACATGAAGAAGGTACAACAATACCTTCTATTTCTAAGCCTAATGATGATGGTTATGGTTTATGGAATTTATTTTTTGATGGTTGAATAAGCAATAATGGAGTAGGTGCTAGAGTGATGCTTACTTATCCATCAAATGAAATGTACTATTCAGCTATTATATTTTAGTTTAGTTATTATTGTAATGTATTAGAGTATGAATATATCATTCATCCACTTTAGTGGGTAAGGAAGAGAGGAATAAAACAAATAAAAGACATTGGATATAGTGAACTAGTTGTACACCAAGTAAGAGGTATGAGTTAATTTAAGAACACTTTTTTTAAGTCCTATAAGCATAGAGTGTGGTATCTTATTGGATACTATACATATTTTAACATCAATTCAGTCGCAAGGGAAAAAAATCATCATTATGATAGGTTGGCCTCATTTGGAGCACAATTTTACATTCCCAATGATGTCAAGAAATTAAAATTTAAGTCACACATCATGCTAGTTGTAAGGCCTTCCACTCCAAATAATGATGTAAATTGGTAGGTGTTTTTAAGTGAAAAATATATAGCATGTTCTTATAACACGAGGTTGAGTTTTTTTTGTTTTTTTGTTTTTGTAGAAAATAGGCTAATTTTTAGCATCAATATGGGGAACAAAATCTACAATTAAAGTCTAACAAACTTCCTAAAGGATTGGTTACTCTTAAAAGTATATTTAAAAAAGTGATCAAGTGAGAAGAGATAAATTAATCATCTACTCTAGGTGAGAATTCCATGAAAGGGTGGCTATCTTCAAATATAAGTTACTAAATCTTTGGAAGGTACGTATATAAGAAGAAAAGGTAGAATTAATTAAACTATGTAGAGTGTTTAGAGATATCTTTGGTTGGGAGTGTAGTGACATCAATGGGTTTGATCCCTTATTATCTCAACACACCATATAACTTAATCCAAATCCTAAGCCTATAAGGAAAATAAAAATTACAATACATCTTAATGTGAAGATGCTCATGAAAAAGGAACTCACCAAGTTGATAGAGTCAAGGGTCATCTTTCCTATGAATCACTCCTCATGGGTTGTCAATCTTATTCTTATGAGAAATAAAAGTGGTGAAATTAGGTTATGTGTATACTTTCGAGACATGAATAGGGCCACATTGAAATTCCACTATCCTCTACCTTCAATGGATCAAATATTTCAAGTAGTATTATGTTTCCAATGTTTATCACTCTTAGATGGCTATTAAAGGTATAACTAGGGGTTCGTCAAAGAATAATATCTATATAAGACAACCTTCACTACTAAATTAGGGACATATTCCTAAAAAATAATTCCATTTTGGTTTTATAATGTAGGTTACACATTCCAAATATCCATGGATATGAATTTGTAAGGTTTGATCAATGAGACGGTATTGATATACCTTGATGACATAATAATTTTCTCCAAGAATGATACTAACAACATGAAGCATCTATGTCTAAGCATTGAATTTTTTAGAAAATATGGAGTTTCTCTTAATAAAAATAAGTGTGTATTTATTTTTCATGAAGGTAAGTTACTTGGACACATTATGTCTAATGATAGAGTTGTTATTGATCCTAATAGGGTTGAGGCCATTTTATCTTTCTCAGTACCCAAGCATAAGAAGATTATTAAAAATTTCCTTGGAAAGTATAACATTTTTATAGGGTTCATAACTATATTTACCACTCTTTTTAATCCTATAATATCCATGTTGAATAATCACTATGCATTCCAATGGACCAAAGAAGGAAAAACTAGTTTTGAGGCCATTAATCAAGATATTGCTCAAGTACCCACACTAATCAATCCTAATTTATCTAAACATTTGTTCTTGTATGATTTTTATAACATTGACACCATATCCTCTATGTTGATGCAATAAAATATTAGACTTGAACAACCTATAACATTTTTTAGTCAAGGACTAAAAGACTATGAAGATAGGTATACATATGTTGAAAATCAAGTGTTGGATGTAATAAGAAGTCTTAATAAATTTAGACATATGGTGTCTAATAAAAAAATTCATGTAATGTTAACCCATCCAATCATAAGATACTCCTCTTGAATAATGACCTGGATGATAAAAGTGTTGGGTAGATAACTAAAGTGATGTAATATGATGTTGATATCAAGGCCACTAAGATAGTAAGAGGAAGAGGGTTGTGTGAGTATTTATCATTAGACCTAAAGGAAGAAGAAGATACGGTTTTTTTCATTTTAATAAGGTCCTAGTAAAAATCCTAATTCATCTACTCCAAGTTGGACACAATAAATGGTGAAAGTCCTTCAAAAATGTGAGTATCCTATTGGTTTAGATCAATAAAAAAGGAGATACTTCAAATTTCAAGAAATATATTATGTACTTATGGATTAGGTCATTTTTAGGAAAGATATCAATGGAATTATACTTACATGTGTATAAATAGATTAGGTTGATAAACTCTTAGAAAAATTATATGATGGACTAGTAAGAGGTCATTTTACACCTAGAATTACAGGTATAAAAATAATGATAGTTGATTACTATTGGCCCAACCTATTCAAGGATGCATATGTTTGGGTTAAAAAGTGTCAAAAGTGTGTACTATTTTAAGGTAAACAAATAATTTAAGACCTTCCTCTTCACCCAATTCAACTTGAATAGCCATTAATGTAGTGGGGCTTGATTTCATTAGAATGATTAATCCTCCATCTAGTGCTAGTCACAAATGGGTTCTTACAGCTATAGACTATTTCAAAAGGTGGGTAGAGGTAGTGTCCCTCAAGGAGGATATTGAAACTTGAATTATTGACTTTTATTAGATAATCATAACAAGGTTTGGGGTGAATGTAAACATAATTTTTGATAATACCATGGCTTTTAGTAGAGTAGGAGTAATAGAATGGGATATACAATATGGCATCTACTTGACTACTTATTCCAATTAATACCCCCATGATAATGGGATATATAATTCCTCTAATAAGAACTTGATAAGAATTATAAATATAACTATAGAGGAAAATCAAAGGATTTGGCATACTAAACTGAAGGCAGCCCTATAGGATGATATGATCATTCCCAAGGTTGCTATTGGTAACTCTCCTTATATGATTTTCTATGAGAAAGAATATAAGTTACTTATTTCACTTGAGTTACCAAATTTTGAATTGGAACATCATCTTGAGAGGATGGATAATGATTCTAAGGAGATAATATGGGTAGAACTAATGGCCTTGGAGGAAGTAAAGAATCATGTTATGCACACCATGGAATGTCACCAAACACAATTGAAGAGAAATTTTGACAAGAGAAATATATCAATAACATACCAAGAAGGGGATATTTTCTTGAAGTGAAATGTTGATAGAGATAATCATAGTAAGAATACAAATTTTGATGCATTGTGGAGTGGACCTTATGTCATCATTGCTTGTAAAGAGCACAATGCCCTTCAACTATCAAGATTAAATGGATATGAGTTGAGTATCCCAATCAATGGGATATACTTGAGGCCATGATATTGAGGTTAGTTATATATATTTTTATATATTAGAGTAGGTTTTGAGTTCCCTAAGTTCTTTATGCACAACTATTTATTTTATGGTTCTCCTTCCTCAAGTGTCTTATGACACATGTTTGGTGTGGTTTTTTGTTTAGTGTTATTCCAATTTAATTTTGTTCCAAGGTAAGTGTCAAGTTATATTTTCAAATTGACCCCATTTCCCAATGAGAAAGGATAAGAACATTGATCTATTAGCATTGCAGGCATGCTACCCCTGTGAATTATTAATTTGTTGATAATTTTGACTCCCAAGTCAAAAGGTCAACCCCTATATATTGTAACTTTTCATACGATTATTCAAAATTTTATATGGCATTACAAAATTCTTTTTATGTTCTTGAATTGTCTTCATGTGGTCAGACTTGTACTTGTTTAGCTTTTCTCAAGGTTTGGTCTCATATGACTTATGTAGTCTTAGGGTTCATTTATAAGGTCTTGATGTTGTCAATTGTGGTCAAGTTAATAACATGTTTTAGAGTCAGTTTAAAAGGTTATTAATGTGTCTTTTAAGTAATAAAGTTATGCAATAACCTCCTATAATGTTGATATATGCTAAAAAGTCATTTTGTTACCTTTTTGGCTAATTTGGAGGATTTTTACATACCATTCCAAGAGGAAAATTTTCCCAATAAGATTATTTACATACCTTATGTTATAATTAAGTCAAAGAAGGCTCAAGACCTAAAAAATCTACAATTAAACAACTAAACTAGGCAAACTACCTCTTTACAAGCACTTTTAGGCACTTGTATAGCCTTTTAAGATCTTATTGTAGGTAAAAATGGTTTCATATTATCTAGTTAGCTTACCCAAGTAATATTACAAATTTTGATCAAGCTTTAGGGCGTATATATGCTTCTAACACTCTCTTTCCTCCATTGTTTCCTTCAAAACCTTAGAAAGGAAAAATTCAAGTGGATGGTATAGCCAAGAGAAAGAGATTAGGGAGATAAAACTTTGGCCAGTGTTAGGGGTATTAATATGATTTAAATTAGTGACATTGGTTTTCAGATTCATGGCCCATCCTTTATGAATAATTTCTAAGAGTGACAATAGGTCACTTGCCTTGTTCATCTAAACAAGGTCTTATTTTTCTCTTGTTTCTCCATTTAATAATTAGATGTAGAATAATTATTTTGAGGGATGTTTTTAGAGGTCAAGTATATTTTGTAAATGGTGGTTTCATCATACAATTCAATTCAATGAGGAATGTGTCTCAAGAGTATAGAACCTATCACTCTAGCTACAAACAAATTTGGTTGGTTCATGATGTTTGTCACCTTATGAGGTTTAAAATAATCCATCATTCATGGAAGGTCCCTAAAATTCATAAAATTCTTGTGATATTCCCTTGAGATGTGATTATTATCCATAATCTTCAATTATCTTTGTCTTTGGAAATATTGTCATGTATGAACAATCCTCAACATGTTTGATTGCCAAATTTGGTTTAAATATCAATGAGATAATGAATATAATAATACAAGTAACCTAAAATAAGAGTCATAAAGTGTTTCAATCACACACATGCCTACAAGCCTACAAGTACACATTCATGAGTGTAAGTCTGTATTTTAGTTATCTTGACAACATTGAGGTGTACCTTGAACTCTTTGATACTCATCTACCTCTGATTGATTCCATTGAAGATCACCAACAAGGTATGAGTGAATGAAGAGACCCCAATTCTCACATACAAATCCCTATATATGAAGCACTATATGCTCAATCTAACACATTTAAAAGGAAAATTTTAGAATACTTGGTATCTATTTGAATTTACACATACCTCTTGAAGAGATAATTGGAGGAAGATAAGAGTGGTACAATCTAAAATAAATAGTCAAGAAGATTTGTCCTCAGAAGTCTCAATGGGCATAAGTAGATCCACATGCTAGTGTACATAGTGAAAAGAGGATAGAAGGCACAATGGTGAGAATATATTTTGGTAAATTATATTAATAAGTTCAATAGGTCATATATTGTCCAATAAATTTGAAAATATAAGTTAGAGAGATGACCAAATAGGGGTTAGTCAAACTTTGCATACACTAAAACAAGTGATTATAAGGTTTCCTTCTTTACCATATGGATATTGTTTAATTGGTTTGAAGTTAGGGGTGAGATAGAGATTTGATGAAGGTTATAAATATGGGAAAATTTAACTTAATATCTATAAAATATGAATTGGCATCACAAGGTAACATATCACAAAGAAATGCCTATCATGCAATGGAGACTAGAGAACAAGTAAAGGATGATCTTGTCCACAACGAAAACCCTATTGAAACTAAAGAATACAAAAGAATGAAAAGGGAGGATCAAATTGAAAAGGATGAATTCAATCCAAAAGAGAACACTAAATATTTTAGTGACATTTGGCAAAGTGACAGGAGGCTTCCCTTCATGAATTCAGCCAAATGCAGAGCAGATGCTATTCTCCAAGTTGACTCGTGGATGTATAAGGAAATAATGGGCCTCAGGCAGAGAATGGAAAAAATGGAACATAATTAAGAAGTTGATCAGAATAAAATTAATAATCTGGAAATGTAGATGAGAGATATTCCTATCAAACTTAGAGATTATGAGAATAATCATAGAAGGTTTATTAAGGAAAGCAAAATGAAGATGGAGGAGGTTACTTCCAGCATATGTGTAGTTTCTGTAAACCTTGTAAAATGAGCTAATGAGGAAATAAAATCATTGGAGGGGCCTATTAAGAGGACTAAATAGAGCTCAATGAAGAAATAAATGCAAGAGGCTGCTACGTCCGTTGCAATATCCATACAGGACACTGCTGTGATTGGAAAGGAAGTGGTGAAGATGATCCTAGAATTATAAGAATAGGGTCTTTATATTCTTTATATTCTAGTCCTTTTTGTTGGATGTTATAATTGGTTCCATTTTCTGGTTCTTTGCTTTCTTAACGTATTTGAGTTTCCAAGTCTCTGTAAAACATGGGGTCTTTCTTTTGATGATCTTGATTTGTGGTTTTAGGTCCCTGTAAAACATGTTTTTGATACTACTCAGCAGTAGGTGTTAGGTTTGTTTTTCCTATGGGGCGTTATTGTTATATCCTTCTTCCTTTGTTTCAGGGTTTTGGGGTCCCTTCAAAACCTATTTTTACCTTAATCTAAAACATATCACAAAGAAATCCTATGAAATCTATATGAGTTGAATAACCTCATTTCATATACCACAGACCTAATGTCAATGTCAGTATATAGAGGAGGTAAATATTATAATAATAATTAATATTTGGATAGGTGTTCAATGTATTTATAATCTTGATTAATTTACTTATAAATTATAGTGTCTGATGTCAAAAGAAGACCTAAAACCTTGAGATTATTACCTACAACTAGTCATAGAACTAGGGAAGGATAGAGGTTTCTCAAGGTAGAGTTGACTTCACCTAGGTATGAAATGGTTATAATTACCTCAAATAGCATAATTAAATGTAAAATACAACTTCTCAAAGAATAATGACCACCTACAAGGGTCTCCACATTTGATGGTCATCTAAAACCATACCTAAATGTCTACTTAGTTGACTATGTACATTGTGAAAGAGGAAAAAAGTGGATTAACCAAGATAACACAAGTTATCTAATGGATTTAATGGGTATGTTACATACTATTATAGGTGTCCAAGTGGTTAGATAATTCCCTTTGGGGGAAAAACATAGAAATATTATCATTAGGTATATTGGCCTAATACCCTTCTCAAAGCATTACTACTTAGATACTAAAGTTAGAGGATAATAAATGGTTAAATATGACCTAAAACTAAAATATACATATATAATGGAGTTTTATATATTAAATAGGCATTGGTTTTCAAAGGAGAGCTCAAAATCAGTTATTTTGGTCTAAAATTGCCTTAAGAGTGCACAAAATGTAGAATGGTTAGTCGAGGAGCACCTTCTTGTGCATATAAATATACAAAGTATTTTCATGTAGATGATCATGTGGGTAAGGTTGAGAGGAATTTTATACTAGAATTTAGTGGCATTAGTTCATAGGTTGAAGGCCTAACCTTTATAAACTATTGTCAAGAGTCTAAACCACTCTAAACCCTCCTAAAACCCTAGTGGTGAAAAGTCAAGATAAATAGACTTATAAATCACATTAAATGGACTAATTTGATCCTAAAATACCATTAATGTTGTTAAGGACTCCAATTGTATTCTCCATGAGTACCTTATCTATACTTGTAGCTTTATAAACTATAATGAATGTATTATTTTGCATGGTCTTTGGTATTTTTTAGGGGTTTTTAGTAATGGAGAACTTGAAAAACATTGGAGGAGATCACATGAGATATATTTAATAATTTAAATACAAAAAATATTCATATTATATCCTATAAGTGATCAAACAAAGCTTGTTTTTAAAGGCAGCCCTAAATAGGCCTAAAATGAGACCAAGTTTCAAGGCCATTTCATGGTTCTCACACTTCCACATGGTCTCAAGGAATCGAATTTGACATTGAATTTGGTTATATCATAGATAAAGTAAATAATATTATTTTTGGTGGTTAGACATGTGTGTAAGAGTTATGGAGTACAAAAATAGGGTTTTAGGTAAGGAGGTCTAATTGAGGAGAGAGAAAGTCAAAATAAGACAATTATACACAAAGTATAGACCTAAAACTTGGCTTACAGTTTTAAATCCATATTATGCCCTCAAATATTACCTTATTTTTTCATTACCATTTGTACACATCCCTATACAAGGAGGTTTACAAGTTTTTAAGGTTAAAAGGAAAATAGTCCTAATGTGAGCTTGAGGAACAAAATGGAGTTTTGTGTTTTGTTCAAATAATTAAAATGTATTTTTTTAGGTTTGATATTATATTTGAAGGAAATTCATGGAGATATATTTCCTTAGAGAATATGATCTCAATTTTTGAGCCACTTGGACAAAACTAGATGTGGGAAATGAAGAGTTTCAAGACACCTAAGAATATGAATGATGAAATGTCAGATTAGAGGAGTTTATATAAGTGTAGATAGGGTATAATATGATATTTTATACATGAATTCATGGTTAATTAATTATTTATAATTACATTTTTCACTCTTCTTATGCAAGGAAGGATAGCTATCAAGAACATGATCAAGGTGTTACGCTGAGTTCTAACTCCTATGCCACTTGGAGGATGGAACATCTTTAGAAGAGAGACACATGAATTTCAAAGTCTATTTATATTATTCATAACTCCTTATTTTTAACTTCCATGTAGACACTTGGAAATATTCTCCTTCTATGCCCCCTCTCTCTTCACAATTTTCTATATAAGCAACCACTTTTGGCCGGGTAAGATATCCTAACATTGGTTATGGAAAATCCCTACAAAAATTAATTCTTGTACTTTCCTATTAAAATTAATTCAATATGGATACTATGTCACTTTATTTAAAATAATTATTTTGAGTATGTTGTATTGACGAATGCTTAGTTATAGTGTTGTATTCCTTGCATTTATCCTTCATGTTCATGCCTTATGCAAGTTTATTACCTATCATATGACATATGAATTGTTTTACTTAGTTTTATTAGTTACAAAATTTATAAACCATTATTATTTTCTAATAACAACTCTTGGTTGATCATATTAATACCTTTGTAATCTCCCCAACCTTCATATTGTAACACTAGTGTGATTGGGACTATTTTTGAGTAACATAATAAGATTTTAGACTAATGTTTCATAGTTCATATTAAACAATATGAAGACTTCATGTTTAGTGCATCACCTTCAAGTTACATTGCTATTTTTAGTATCTATTTATCTCCTTTCCATGTCAGAGAAATAGTGTGGTTGGTTAGTTTAGGTGTTGTACTTTGAGAGCTAACCCAAAATCTAGAGGTTTGATCTAATTAAAGATCACCCACAACCTAGGTTCAATACTATTTCATAACTCAAGTTGAGAGGGATTGAATAATCCTTTCATAGGGTGAAAATCTTATCTATAAAATTATCCTTAGACCTTTATCTCTTTATTTTTTTTTTGAGTGTTCTTGTGTGTGTATTTGACTACTTGTTGAGTTTTTAATATTACTATCTAGAAATTTCCATGATTTACATCATGCATCTTAGGACGTGATGCAATAAAATTATTCATGCTTCAATTAAATATCTTCCTAGATAAATTTATTCTATATGCTACATGAAACATTCATATTTTACATGGTGATCTTATCCTTTTGAGGTATGGTAACTATATGCAATCAAAACTACATCATGTCTATAAATTGATCCTAGATGGAATAAGATAGAATACACCTACACTTCCAATTGGTAATACATTTGTTAAGTGGGAGCATGACCAATATGGGGATCCACTACACCTAATTAAGGGATCACATGTCACAATACACCATGGGAGGTAGGTTTCTAAATCCTGTAGTCTAACACAATCATGAAACAACCCTAAAAGAGTCCTAAGGTTTGATATTTCACTTATTCTAATAAAAATAAATTAAATATAATCTAGTGAACACCAAATCTTGTGGCATAATAAAGGGTTTAGTAAAGTGATAAAAAAATGCATAAGAGAATCTCAATAAAGCTAAGTATGAGTAAAATACTAATACATGGAATATGAAGAGTAATATTATTTAATCTAACACTTATGTTACTTATATTTTTTAAAGAGAGGAGAACAAAGTTATAATATACTTACCTAAATGTGAACTTATCTAGATTTAATATTTCCCTTGGTCAAAGAGGATTTGCAAGAGGTTATGGTTTATAAGGATCACTAAAAAAGTCTAAAGCATCCAAGACTCATCCACAAGACTAGATTCTCCAAGTAGAAACCCTAAGCTAAGAATCCTCAAGTAGAATGGTGGAAGAGTATATTATGAAGAAGCATGAGAAAAAATATCTCTTTATTTAATATTGAAATAATGATGAAATTATCTTGTATTTATAGGTAGATCTTACCCTAAATCATCCCTAAAATGTCAGATATATAGGGTCAACCTAGTCAACTCTGTATGTCTTCAAAGATAGTTCACTAAGTCTGAACTAAGTTGGTTGAAAGGCTAATGAATCCAAAAATTGAAAAATAACCCTAAAATGTATAGGGTCGACCCTAGTCAACCTAGTACAATTGATAGTCCAAAATGGAATTAAGGAAAGAAAAAGAGGAAAAATATTATAAGAGTGTGAAAAATAGGAGTAATAGCTTAGGGAATGGTCTTAAGAGCTGGTAGGATTGGTAATAATATGGTAATAAGGGACAACAATCCTACAAAGCACTAAAAGTTTAGCCACCCCTTTCTCAGTGTGCCCCTTAGGGTGTGCACTTAGAGAGATTGGGTCTTGATGGGTTCCTAAAAGATATAAATCATAAAATATTTGATAAAAGTTTTAAGATATTATGTGTATACATATGGCCCACTGAAATCTCATCATGTGTCACTAAGGTGTAACAGGGGATGGTGATTCTAGAAAGAACACAGTAAAACATAATGTTGATGCTAAAAAAAGATTTTAGTATTTTGAGTAAAAAATAACTAAAAGTAATTAAATAAAAATTAAGTAACTAAAAATTAAATGTAATGTGTACCTTGACTTACCTTTATTATGGGATGGTTGTCTACTATGTTTTTAGTTTTAATTATTTAGCACATAGAAACTACTTTCAACAAACCCAAGAATACAAAACTAAAGATAAAAAATAGATAAATGCAAGAAAATCCAAGATATCTAGTGCTATGAGGATGGGATGTACTTGGGAAATTTGGCAAGCTAGGGTGACAAGTTTTATGCTAGACCAAATGACCAAGTGAAAAACAAGATTAAATCAAGTAACTAAAAAGCCAAGGAAACTAAAGATTAGAAAAATGAAACAAGCTATTCTTAAGTAAGAAAGGCAAACATACCATGTGAAACCAAGGATACATGTCAAATAGGATTGTAAAAAAAAAATTAATGGTAAAAGAAGAAACAAAATGGTAAAACAACATTGATGAGTGAGTAGTAACAATCCTTATCTCACTTAATAATGGAAAAAGGGTATGAACTTAGGTATTCCTAACAGTAGGAAATCATAACAATGAAAAATGGTAAAAGGAAAGTAAATTAAGTGTATAAATGTAGGATCATGGTAAAAAAGAAAGAAGAGTTCATAGTTACTCAAACATGTTTCATTATATGGATAGATAAAACTGAAATAAAGCAGTGCTAGCATGTTTTTAAGATATGAAGATGAAATTAAGGAAAAAGGGAAAACAAATTTGTAATCACAATTTCTCTATCAAGGGGGCAAATGAAATGGGTAGAGGGGAGAATGAAGGAAAAATTAAGGTAGAGGTACTCTTTATCAAAGTCAAAACACTCAAATTAGGTTTATCAAAACAAGAGGACTTTCAACCTTAAGGACTATGAAGAACTTATCTTATTCACACAAGTCTTAGGCCAACAAATGAATTATATAGATTATCCCATGAAGGCTATATGCATGAAAATTAAAATGGACCTACCTTCCCATAATGTGTTACCCATTCTTTAGGACCCCTTACAAAGTCATTAATCTAATATGAAAATTGGGCAGTTACATGAGAAATTAGGTAACACCATAGATTTTGTTGAATTACCCTATTCTAATTTACTTGCCTACCACACCCCAAAGGACCTCGGCTCTATGTGAGGCCAACTATGTAGTTTGATCTTTGATTGGAGATAGGAGATGTGATTATAATCATGTATTTTGGTGTTAATTTGAATTTTAATAATTGTATGTTACCTTTTAGATATCATTACCTTTTATTTCAAATGATTTTGGATTTTAACTTTTTTTATGGCTTTTTAAGATTCCTCCTCCATACAGATTTGGAATGACCAAACATGGGTGATAAAGATGAATTTTATTTGAATACTTGGGACAAGGTTTATAAGAGAGATAAAATTCAAAAATCATGGGGTTTAAGAGTCTCATAAATATAGGTGAAATAAAAGTGATATCTTGACTTCAACATTATTTTATCCAATGCGGAGTTAAAGAAAGGGTAAATCATGAGGAATGGCACATGGAAAAATTTGAATTACTTCAAATCCCAAAAAATGTGACAAAGGGAAAAGGGGATAAAATAAAAGTAATGTGTGATTACTTATCATAAAAATGAGGGAAATTTAGAAAAATATGCTAATATAAATTATTATGGAGATTCCATCTAGTAAAAGAAGCAAAAACTAAAGTTGAGAATAAAGATCAAGAACATGAAAAGGTGGTAATTTTATGATAAGGGTTGGGTCCTATCCATGGTCTTACATTTCAGCTATGTAAAATAAGGAAAAGATAAATCAAATAGATGGTAGTTTTTTGATGGACATCGGGTCCTATCCATGGTCTTACAAAGCAACTCACAAATGAAAAACCCAAGGGATGTGAAAACAAAATTGGCAAGCAAACAATATGTGAAAAATAAGTAAAATATGATGGTTTTTTTAGGAATGTTAGGTCCTATCCATGGTATTACAAATAAAATCAAGAAATAAAAACCCAAGGGGTGAAAAAAATAAGATAAAATACAAGAAGATAAAGAAGAATATGGTACATCAAGAAACCAAAAGACCAAAAGGGAGGACTAAAGGTTTGTGAAAATAATGAACATGCTATAAAGGGAGAGACCCATGCTTAAATAACCTATATAAAGTGTTAGATAGATGTGGATATAAAGCATTAAAAGAAGGAAATGTTTAGGTAAAGTACTTTTTAAGGAATTGAACATTGGTGGGCTCTTTGAAAACATAGCCTTCATTGGTTTGAAGTTGGTAGGTGCTTGGACTAATAATATATTTAACTAAGTATGGGTACCAACATTTTTGGGTGTATTTACCTTATTTATCATGAGTTTAGTCTAATTTAAGGATAATATCACCAACATTAAAAGTACATATTTTAACATGTTTGTTATGTTATCAGGTAATGTGAGCCTTGTATTAGTGGTTATGTTGTAAAGAAGAAAGACAATGTTCATCAAGAAGATCAAAGTAATGAAGATGATATTCAAAAAATTATTCATTAGGAATAATACCATGAATAGATATACAAAGAGAATGAATCTCAACTTCTAAAGGAGGGATCGACTCAGAACCATAGACTAGCTAGAATGGATTTGCCCTAGTGGCAGTACATATACTAGTTTAATAGGCCCAAAGTGTAGGGTAAATATGAAGATTCCAATCTATACAAGTTTCATGAATTATATTTTAAATGATTTTTTTAAATTTTTATTAGTGGCCTCAGGTTGACCATTGCATTATGGATGATAAGGTGTGGAAATTTTTTGATTGATCTTGAATTTATTACAAAGTTATTTAACATGTTTGTTTTTAAAGTTACCACCATTATCTAAAATGATTGTATGGGGAATGCCAAAGTGGAAAATCATTTAATTAATAATAAATTTGTAAATGGTAAGACTGGTGATGTTAATAAGTGACATGGCTTCTACCCACTTGGTAGAATATTGGGTAGTGTTAATGATAAAGACATGCCCATCATGGGAGAGAGGAAGTTTACCAATGAGATCAAATCCTCAAGTGTAAAATGGATAAAGGGATTTGATAGTTTAAAGTTCAGATAGAGGTGAATGGATTAGATCATCATGAAGTTGACAAGGAGTACACTTTTTAGCATATTCAATTGCATCATATTCATGAGTAGGACAAAAGTAACCCATACATAGGCATTTTCATGTTGTAGCATATCAACTATATTGACAATTGCAAATGCCCTCATGTGTTTATTCAAGAAGAGGAGGGACCTCATCTTGCATAACACAATGGAGCAAGGTACCATAAACATTGTGATAATAAAGGATGTTGTGTCAAAATACATATTTGAAATCTTGTTTATGAATGTGTGTCCTTTTACAAAAGTCTAAATTAGGAGGATAATTTTAATGTTCCAATAATTTTATGATATCTTTATACCAAGGGCTTTGTCGAATTATAATAGCCTCGATTCTGGAATTAAATGAATCTTGTGGTTGAGTTGAAGATGGGGATTTTAATATTTTTATAAGAAAATAAGAATGAAAAAGAACTTGATGAGGATGAAAGAGAGATACTGATGAGGAAAGAGAGTCAACAATGGAGCTTTGATTTCTAGGAATATGCTCAATAGTGAAAGAGATAAAATCCTTAGCAAGAGTGGTTATAATTTGATGATATGTGATGAGGTTATCACTTTTACATTGATAATCACCATTAACTTGATGGAAAATAATTTGAGAATCACCTAGATCATGAAGGTATTGAATGTTTAAATCAAGAGAAACTCTCATACCTAAGATGAGAGATTTCTATTTGGCCATATTATTGGTGGCATCAAAGGTAAATTGAAAAGATAAATGAATGATCTTGCTAAGAGGACTCATGAGAATGGAACCTATGCCAGCTCCTTAAAGGTATTTATCACCATAAAAGTGAAGGGTCCATGTATCCTCATGCAAGTCAACATTAATTTTAGGGAGCTCCTTGATATCTACTATTGGTTTAGCAGTACCAGAGGGAGTAGAATATTCATCCAATTGATTAGCTTCAGGTTCTATGATAAATATATGAAATTAATATTTGAGAGAGATATCTTGATTAAGACCTTAAATGTAAATTATATTGTCATTTCAAATATTATCTTGAAGGGAAGAAGTGGTTGGTATAGGAGTTGTGGTAATTTGGTCAACTATGACATTCCCTTTAAAAAAAATAGTGATGATGTGGAGATAAAATTCCATACGTAAGAACATTAATTTACCAATTATATCTCTAGGAAGAATGTCTTTGGAGAATAAATTATGAAAGGGGTCAAAATAAACAATGACATAAGTAGTTTAGTAAAGCATATAGTGATAGAGCTTTTCAACTAAAAAATAGATAGTGAGGCAATAATGCTTCATTTTGGTATAACATGTTTCATAATCAATGAGGCCTCGGCTAATGTAGTAGATAACATATCTCTTCTAATATCAGCATGTTGGGAAAGCATTGCCCCAACTACAATAGGTGTGGAAGAAGTATATAGAATAAAGGGTTTATCATTTAAAGGAGGATGAAGTGAGGGTGGTTGAAGCAATTAATCTATCATGTTATCAAAGGATTTTTTACATGGATCTATCCATTTTAAAGTCATACCTTTCTTTAAAATGGAATTTTTAAAGTGAATTTGATATGCCATTTTGGGTATAAATCATTTAATTTCCCTAAGTTTGCCTAAATAAGTATGAATGTTAAGAATAGAATGAGGAATGTGCATGTTGATGATAACACAAAATTTTATAGGGTCAACATCAATGACATGGAGAGTTACTAATAATCCTAATTTTTTTTCTATATGTGACTCTAAAGACACATTTTTAAGGATTAAGTCTAAATTTATATTTAAGAAGATGATCAAAGATGATAGCAAGATCAAAAAGATGATCTTATGATGTTTGTATTTAGAAATAAGATCATCCACATAAGTTTCAACACTTTTGTAAATGAGATCATGAAATATGTGAGTCATTGCTCATTGGTAAGTGGATCCAGCATTATTATGACTCATGGGCAATTTGACATAGCAATAGGTGCCCCATTTTGTATTGAAAGTAGTCTTATGTTGGATTTTGAGAGTGATATGAATTTGATTATATCCTAAGAATCCATCCATAATATATAACATTTTGTAACCAACCATGGAATCAACAATGGCATCTATTGAAGGTAAAGGGAAGTTTTCCTTAGGACAAGTGAGATTAAGATTATGGAAATCAATACAAATGTGAATGACCATAGTGAATTTCTTCTGAATGGGAATAATGTTGGAAACCTATTTAGAATAATCCATTGGTTTAATAAATTTATCATCAAGTCATTTGATGATTTCCTTATGACAAAGTTGAAACTTTAGGTAGAAATTGTTTTTTGCTTTTGATGCATAGGTTTAGAATTAAAATAAGTAATGGTGTTATGCATGACAATGCTAGGGTCAATTCCAAGCATATCTTCATAAGACTAAGTGAAAGCCTCATGATATTTATCAAATAATAAGTGAGAAAATTCATGTTTAGAAGGTGAGAGCTCTTGAGAAATTGTGATAGGTTGAGGACAAGATGTAGTACCATATTTGATGTGAGTGGTTTCTTCAAAAAGCATGGCATTGATATATTGAAAGTGGTATGGTGAATTAGGTAAGGCTGAAATTGGATTTATTTTAGGATCAATGCTAGTAACGAAGTTGTTGAAACAAGGAGTTTTAGTTTTGAAATTTCCAATTTTATGATATTGTCAATGAAGTTGAGGTTCTCGAGCATAAAGTAACTCAATAATAGCTTCGTCTCTAGTCAATGTAGGAAGAGGACCATAATTATTGATATATACTTCAAGACATAGTATTTTAACTCCATGGTGATCATACTTAGAATGTATCTAATGAACATTAGTTGCCTTGGCCTCAAGTGTAATTTTATGAGTAGAATAAATAAATGTAGTAGAAGATATTGGAGTGTTTGTGGATTTGGTGATGGGGGAAGGATTAGATATAATGATTAGATCTAAAGGTGGTAAATAAGGTTTAGGAACTTCTACATATTTGGAAGGCATAATTTGTTCTACCACCTAGGGAGTATCGATCAAAGGAAGATTGGTAGGAGGTACATGACCCTCAAGATCTAAGGTGTGATCCTAAAAAATGGTATGAACATCTTGATTAAAATCATGAATTTGGGTTAATGTTTTTTAATAATTTTGGACATCAAAGTAACTAGATTGAACTTGGGCCATGATATAGTTATCATCATATGTTGGATAAATCATACATATTTGAGAATCAGGGGGAGTTTCAAAGGATGAAATATTGATATTATTGAATGTATAATGAGACATGATGAGAGGATCTTAAAATAATTTTTCCACTCCAAAATCATTAGAAGTGAAGTCATATTCTAGTAAATAAGGCTTTTAATCATTGCATGGAGGGGTAAAATTAATTATCTCATCCATGAGAGGAATAGTATAGTCTCTTGTGAAAAGAGAAGGAGGAAGCCATTGTGAATTATATGGAGGTAGCTTAGTAGTATTACAAGTATGTTGAAAATCATTAAGCTCATCATCATCATCATCATCATCATCATCACCACAATCCATAAGAGTAACATGTAAATTAGGATTCATGTTGACGAACTTGGGTAAAGGATCATTTTTATTTTAAAAATTGTAGGAATATGGTATTATAGTTTAGGATTAGGTAGTTGGATACTGCATGGGTTAGGATCAGCTTCATGCTTATATCATTTTTTGTTATACAAAAATTTAATATATTGAGTACCATAATAAATAATAGACCTCATTTAATGAGTCCATGGATGACCAAGGAGTATATTATAAGATAAAGGTAGATCAAAGACCATAATATTGGTTTGAATAGTCTTAGGCCAATAGTTAATGGAATCCAAATTAAACCAATTGGTTTTTTATTAGTCTTATCAAAAACATGAAAAATAATATGGGTTTTCTTGAGATGATTTTTGTTATAACTAAGTTGTTGGATGAGACATAAAGATGTTACATTAATAAAAAATCCTTCATAATCTAGAAATATTTGGATAAGAGTGGTATTAATGGATACTTTGATAAAAAGTGGTGGATCATCAACATGAAAAATAATTTCATCATTGATCATGTCTTATTCAAGGAATTCAATAGAGGGATTAGAAGGACACATAATTTCAATGGTATTGACATTGGTAGGTTGAGAATAGATAGAAGGTAGTTCTTCATATGTGGAAGATGGATCTTCAGACTCTTGAAGTTGTTGCATAAGGAATATATGATGATAGGGTGAAGTGCAAACCAACTCCATAATTGGAATATTATAAGGCATATAGTTAAGTTCTTCAATAAAGTTCCAATGAGATTTAGAAGAACTAGCATGAGGTTTGGGAGGTAGATTAGATTTTGGAGGAATAGATGTGATTAGAGGATTAGAAGGAGAATTTTTTTCTTTAGGTGCCTCCAAATTAAGATTTGTAGCAGTAGTACCTCTAATAAGTTGTTCCTCCAAAGATGGATTTTTAGGTTTGATAACGGCCTCTTTGTGAGATGGCTTATTATGATAATTGACCTTAGCAGTGTTGACATTGAGAATTGTTATATTATTGGTCATAATCAACATCAATGGCACAAACATCATTAGAATTTGATTGATTATTTGAAGAGGATTTTTTTATTATAGGTAGAATCTTTAAAAGTTTTCCATTTTTGAAAATCAATAGTGTATTTTTGATGACAAAGATTGATCATAGCTTCATGATTTAATGAATTACTAATAACATAAGAGATAGAAAAATTAGTGATCCCTCTAAAAGATTCATGAGAATGCCCAATGTCAGCATGGAACCAACAAAATAGATTGGGATCATACCACTTAGGAGGAGCTTTGGGATATATGAAAGGTTTTGAGGGCTGTAAAAATTATTTCATTTGCTGAACCGAAAGTGGTGTATGAGAAGGTAAAGGAACATCAATTTTGGTAACTATTTGTTTATTTTATGGAGTATTACTAGTGATAAAATTAGATGTTTGGAAATATCCTTCGATAATTTTAGGATTATATTTGAATTACATCATGAGAAAGTCTTGATGCTTATCTTGATCAAGAGCTTCATTAAGTGTTTGGGGAGCAAAGGTTCTAACCTTATATTAGAGAGTGGCAGTCAAAGTGGTGATAAAGAGTTTGAATAAGTATAATCAGTCATGTTATGGTTAGCTTTATGAGCTAAATATTTCTAAATTTTAATAAAGCCATGAGCTAATTTAGTGGGAAATTTCTTAGAATTGATGAAGTGTCTAAGACAATTTTTGGGAAGATCATTGTATTCAAACTCTTTAACTAAAGGATTAACCAAATATTTGAGTTGCAAAATAGAGTTTTTGGGAAGTTGATTATACAATTATAATACATCATCGATAAAAATTTTGATTAAGAGTTTAGTTGAAACAAAGGTACTAGTTTGGATCCACTCTTTGTAAAGGTTGTTAAAGGCTTTAAGAAATGAGGTAGGGTCTTTAGTCCCATCATATTTGATAGTTGAAGACATGTTACTAATATCAATGGATACAATAAAGGGGGATAAAGGCTCATTTTGAATGATTTTAAGATTTTATTTATTTATTATGGTTTTATAAATAACATTTCTTGAGGCATCCTTAAGATTTGGAGGAATGAAATTGGGGTGAGTTTGAGGATGCAAAGTTGGAGGTTGATTATCCAAAATGATTTAATGTTGTTAAAGCTACATCATTTGATGGGTGTTTTAATTTTTCTTAATGTTTATTTTTTGGATAACTTGGGATAAAATTTGCATTGTATCTAGAGGTGGGTTGGTATTGGTAGGAGTATTCCCCAGATTGGTATTAGGGGGAGGATTATTAGAAGATGGGTTATTAGTGGGGTTGTTAAATAAAATTGTGTCAATCACTCCCACATTAGTTTGAATATTTTGAATGTGAGAAGTATATTTGTAAGGAAAGGATGAAATAAATCAACTTCATCCTGAGGTGTTATTTTCACCATGTTATAGTTCATAAGTGAAGGAAGAGAAGAGTTTCCCGAAGAGTGATGGTTATCTTGGGAGGAAAAGAGATCCCATATAGTATCTAAATGGATTCAAGGTCTCCAAGAAGATTATAATAGGATAATTCATTATGACTGAAGAGAGATGAACATAATGTAAATTCAATAAATAAGGAACTAGATTAATGAACAAGGGAGGAAAAAAGTAGTACAGGGTCAACTAGGTCAACCTAACACAAGAAATAGGGCTTAAAAATTGTATAGGGTTGATTGGGTAGATATAGTATAGTGAATAGAGACAAGAAAAGAATGAATAGGGTCTAAAAATAGTACATGGTTGACTGGGTCTATCTAATATAGTGTATAGAGGCTATAAAAAGGTACAAGGTTGACTAGGTCAACCTAATACAACATCTTGGGAAAATGAGAAGGTTGATAACAAGTTATGAATTGAAATAAGAAAATTTTTGTACATATTATAGGAAATTAATAACTAAAAGGAAAAAAATAGTCAATTGGATCAACACTAGACAATCCAACTGAAGTACATAATATAAAACCTTGCACTAACACTAGCTAATGCATGTTTTTACACTCACAATTTAGCAAAGAGAAAGAAATCAAATTGAAAAGTAAAGAGATAACTAATTTGTCAACACATGAAGTTTTATTATATTATTAAGAAATGATTTTAAATGTGATGGGAAGTTAGATGTAAGTAAAGAACTAGATTATCAATCTAAGGATGGTTTCAGGTCATTTGGGATGAAAAGGACTATAGTGGAAATGATACAAGCTTGGTATTGGGGCTTATCACTTCACTTCACACACCATAGTGATAAGGGTGTCAATTTATTGGCTATAATATAACATTAACCATTATACTTGACCAGATTAACAAGTTGACTTCCCCATTAGTGATGAAATCTAAGGAGGTTGGCCTAGGGTAGACAAATGTTAAGGTGCTTGTTTTGATTTTTTGATTTTGTTGTGTGTGCATAAAATATAAATAGTGAAAATGAATGGTTAATTAAAAAACCCTAATTAGACTATGTCAACTATTCTAATCATGCAAGAAATACAAAAAGAAAGGTGTAAACTAATTACTAGCATTTAGAGATTAAATCCAACTTGAAACAAAGTATAGTGTTGATACTATATGCACAAAATACAAATAAAGGGTGATCAGATCAAACCCATACTAAAAAATTAAGGTATGAAAATGAATAGGGTCAGCTAGGGTTGATCTACTTATTTAGACAATGCACAAAACACAAAAATGGGTTGACAGGGTTGATCCAGTTGACTGTGCAGGGGTAGGTTTGAAGACTAAAAACTAGGAAAGGAAAGATAGAAAAGAAAGAGACAGAGATATAAAATAGTTTTGTTGGATCAAATATGTTGAGAATAAATATTGGTAATCAAGAACTGTGGAATATGCTTTCAAAATATACTAACTAGGTCGACTAGGTCTATCAATATTTGTAAAATCCTACTACTAAGTACTTGGAATGTACAATGTTAACTAGATTGACCTAGTAGCTAAATCTAGATGCCTAAAAGTGTCCAATCTTGACTAGGTCGACCTACCAGTTTGAACTAGAATTATGGAAGTCTAGACACCTATATAGGGTCATTTGATTTGATCTAGTTTCCTATTTTCAAAAACCTATGCATAGAGATTATAATTGGGTCAACATAGTTGATCTAGTATGACAAATATATGATAAAAATAATGCTAAAAAGAATGAAATAAAGTGAAATAAATAATACAAGGGTTAGTTTCATACTGGGTTCACCAAAATGTAATATGAAGGCAAAGCCAAAGTGAAGCTAATGGCATTAAGAAAAAAATAAAAATGGAAACATGAAGATAACCCAACTAGTGTTGGGATAGGATTAACATTAGGTTCACCATAATTTATGCAATAAAAAATAAATCATGTCTATAAATCAATCCTGGATCAAAGAAGATAGAGCATAACTACACTTATGATTGGGAATACATTTGTTAAGAAGGAACATGACCAATATGGGGATTTTCTAGACTTGATTAGGGGATCAGTTATCATAATACACCATGTGAGGTAGGGTTCCAAGGCATACAGTCTAACACAATCATAAAAAAAACCCTAAAAGAGTCCTAAGGTATAATATTTCACTTATTCTAATAACAATAAATTAAATCTAATCTAGTGCACACCAAAGCTTATGGCATAATAAACGGTTTAGTAAAGAAATCAAAAAATGTATACAAGAATCTCAATTAATCTAACTATAAGTAAAACCCTAATACATGGAATATGAAGAGCAATATTATTTGAGCTAACACCTATGATACTTCTATCTATTAAAGTGAGGAGAGTAATTTTAGAATATGCTTGCCTGAATGTGAACCCCTCAAGACTCAATTTATCCCTTAGACAAAAGGGCTTCATAAGAGGTTGTTATAGTTTTTAAAGATCACTAAGAAAGGCAAAAACATCTAGGACTTATCCATAGGACTAGATTCTCCAAGTATAAACCCTAAGCTAAGACGTCTCATGTAGAATGGTATAAGAGAAAATTGTGAATAAGTGTAAGTGAATAATAACTCATTATTTCATATTGAAATAATGACAATATGATCTTTTATTTATAGGTGGATATTTACCTAAATACTCTTGGAAACATCAGTTATATAGGGTTGACTCAGTCAACCTTGTATGTTTTTAAGGACAATTCACTAGGTCTGAGCTAGGTTGGTTGAAAGGCTAATAAACCCAAAAAGTGAAAAATACCCCTAAACTATATAGTGTCAACCCTAGTTGACCTAGTATAGTTGATAGTCCAAAAGGATATTACTATAATGAAAGGAGGATGGAAAGATGAAGAATACTGGAGGAGTGTGCAAGGGAGGAGTAATAGCTTATGGAATGGTTTTGAGAGTTGGTTGCATTAGTAATAATGTGGTAACAAGGGACAATAATACTGCAAAGCACTAAAGGTCTACCCACCCCTTTTTTGGTGAACCCCTTAGGGCATGCACTCAAAGATATCGAGTCTCAATTGGTTATTTCAAGATGTAAAGCATTAGTATTTGATAAAAGTTTGAAAACATTGTGTGTATATAATGTACTAGTTTATATTTCCCTTACCTCAAAGGGATGCCATATTAGTGGGGGTATGACATAGAAACATGACTTCCATAATTTGTACAGTTCCAAACTCAATGGCATACATTTTTTGGAAAATAAACTCCACTTTTATTTAGTATGTATCATACCCATATTATAGTGGTGGAATATTTTGTTAACATGTCTTACACATTATCACTTACACTAGTTCTAAGATTTAGATTGTAGTGGGGGAATGTTTTGAAAATATGTTATCCACACTTACACCAATTATAAAGTTTATATTATAGTGGGGGAATATTATGGAAACATGTTATCCATGTTGGCACTTATATCATCTTTCATATTTCCATATATGTAGTGGGGGTATGTTTTGGAAGCATGTTCTCCACACTTACACAATTTTAAATTAGCCAAATTGCCTAATTATATGATTTAGATACACATTTATGGAGAAATTTTATACATTGGTACCATTATTATACATATTTTTAGTATGAGACATATCTAAGGTGATATTATATGAAATTTGCACCTAATATTTTAAAATCAAATCACTTTAAGATTTTAAACACTTTTAAGGACTATAACCACCCACTAAGTTGGACTATTATGGAATGTATTGAGGCAATCTACTATAGTAGTTGGCTGAATTTTGGTATGTTTGAGGTGATTAAATCATTAAATCTCTCCAATTTTATAGGTTTGACTTCATTTTATCATCTAGCCTCACCAATTTTATAGTGTAATTTGACTTGGTTCACTCACACTCACTAGTTTATAAATATGATTGGGTTGCATGGTTGAGATAATCTCAACTACCAGATGACACTCATATTTTATCTAAGGTGGGGACATGTGCCATCCAATATGCCTCTCTATCTCCTTATATATATGCAATTTCCAAATTTATATTTTTCATAATCTCAATTTTAATGATTCATAACAATACATCTTCCAATTCAAATTGCCAAAAGGCAAGACATTTTTCACTAATACATAGTTTTACTCCTAAAGCTTTCCCTCTTTCAATATTAATCATTTCAATTCTTTCAATTTTGGATTATATGCATTTATTATATAATTTAAAATTGTCTTGGTTATAGGTCAATCATCAAAAAAGTACTCAAGTTAGACTCAAGCAAAGATAAGGTGTGTTATACACACCCAAGTATGTATTTCTCTTCTTTTAAATTATCAATTTCATAAATAGATTAAATAGGGGGAGTGTAAAAACTATTTATAAATTATATAAAAATTTAGTCTTGTATACTTGGAAAATACATATCTTGGATGTACCTTCATATTTTTGACCTTTCGTACTATTAAAAGGCTTACATACACTATCTCTTTATGCCTAATTACTTATCTCTTAGTTTGGTCTATGTTATTTTTATGACTCATACCTTCTATTTTGGCATAAATTTTATAAACCTACTTATCTTCCATCACTTCATGTTTTGGACCTTCACCTATTTTACAATTTCCTAAAAACTTGCATCCTAGTCAAATGCCTCTTTTTGATGCAATTTTCCTACCCCAAAACAAGTGTCTAGTGCACTAAATTTGTCTAATCTAAAAATTAAATGTATCCTAAAGGTTGACCTAAGTGATTTAATGTGATATATTATCTAAATATATTGATATAAATACAAGATCAACCCTCACTTATTTTTCATCTAGCACAAACCTAGAAAACACCTAGAAACTCACAATGCAACCTATCAAAATCATTCGATCAAGTATTAAAGAGAAAAAACCTCCTTATTTTATTATATTTCCATATTAGTCATGGGGAAAACACATCTACAGGTATAAAGGAGAAATCCAAGAGATATTTTCCAAGTTATAATCTAGGTCATTATTTTACTTGATTATCAAGCATTACGTAATTCATACATAATTTAACACAAGGGAGAACTAAATAAGTCTAAGTCCCTATTTGGAGTATTGTATATGTAGGTAGAAATTATGAATATAGAGGTCTTTAGAGTATCTTGACACCATGTTCCCACTAACTAATTTTTCTCACATCCAATATGATGATGAAGAATTACATTTTTCTATTTTACAAGGAACAATAGTCCATGATCAAGATCTGAATGCACTAGAACAAAGGTACCATATAACATAGAAGCATCTAGGTGGTCACATATAGTTTTAGTAGGTATTCCATACTAGAAACCTACATTGAAATTAGATAGTAGTGTCAATAAAACCATCCCAAGTTGATGTAAGTTATAAGGTTATATATGTCAAATTTATAGAATCAAGCAACTATTCTAGAATCTAGATCTAGTCCACTTTATACCTATTCTAGATCCATATTTTTATTAACATCAGAACTAACTAATTATATTATTTTCATTATTATTTCAACATCTAGTATAGTTATACTTTATATATTTAGCATCTTATCATAATAAATTAAGTATATGTTCTATCTATGTTTCATAAACAACTAACCTACTATAGAGATAGTCTACCATCCTTGTGCCCTAGGCTATCTCTACCCCTTTAACCTTATATCACCCATATCAATATTTTAGGTTAAATAATAAATTAAATCTATAATATATCTGATATCTCATAAAAATATGAAAAATATCTCATAATCCTATAAAATTAATTTCATTTTCCATGCATATTCCCATAATCTGAGTCAAATATGTCATACTATGAGTAAAACTATGTAATATCTATGTAAAAATTATATCATTATAAATTTATATGGGCCCAAAATATGAATTAAAAAAAAAACTTTTGAAAGCTTAATCTCTAGTGAAATCCACTATTTATGCCTCATTTTGAGGTGAGTAATGAAGCTTACAAATCACTTATCTCAAAATAGATTATTTAAGGTATTATTTTATATAGATAAGATGTAATCTAAGTATGATCATATAAAAACATGTGGATAATATGTCATCATAATAATAGTAAAACATTTGAGTAAGTATGATATATGTATCATAAGCATACAAGTTTCATGTCAAGATAAATATAACAATGAACAACACAATGAATAGTCAACATAGCAACTAGTATCCATAATTTGAGTAATAACTACATAGAGAAATCACATTATATGATTTTTTTAATTGGAAATAATAATCAAAGTGTGTGATTTATATCATGGAACCAATAATATTAATAATCTCAACACACTCAAAAATCAATATTATATGTATCTACACATAACAAACAAACTCTAAGAGTCATGCACAATGAAAAATTGTGTGTCACACAAGGCCAAGGGCCACACTCAATGGATAACTTAATATTTAAAATAAAAAAGTAAAATGTAATGTCCCAAATGAACAAATTCAAATAAAGAACAAGCAACAACATCAATCATGCATAGGAAAAACATGTCTAATCTACAAAAATCATGTATGCCATCATCACATATAGTAAGTAAAATATAGAGCGTAATAATAATGTAAATAGTATGAATCAAATAAATCTATGTATAATAAATATAAATTAGCTCAATATGATCAATGTAAATAATCATAAAAATATACAAATGTGTAAATTAGAAATATGCCGCTAGTATATGAAGGTAGTCATGGGTATAATAAAGTCCCAAAACTATATGTCCATGTCATATGAAACTTGTATATATTTAATTTCACTTATGCATATCTTGAAGCACATATGTGTAGTAAGAATAGATATATAATTAACTATATATGATAAATTATAAACAAAAATGTAAAAAAGTAATACATGTCATGCACATATCTTGCTTTTAAGTTTTTGAATATTTTAATTTTATTTTAATTTTGTAATTATGTTATCAAATTATGTAATGTAGACAAATTATATCTTTAAGATGATGATCACATGTGTGTCCTATGTCAAAAGTTCATAATTTTACCTTTGTGGTCAAGTAATAACATGTGTATTTAAGTTTGAATTTGATAAATACTCTCAGGTTGTGTCATATCCATCATGTTAAACCATATTTTCATGTGTATAATGTGTAAGTATATGATTCATATTAATACATGTTATCTAATTCATAGTAGTATAATATGCATGTGTTCATTAAGGAACATGAAGAATTATTTAATAGTAGTGTATGATGTGATGGAGTATATAATGGCTCCCATGAGTCTTGAATACATTTTTTATGTAATCAAAATTGTAATACTCATCATCTATGAAAATTCAATATCTTCCTTTGAATTGTTTGAGTAATATTAACCTTAATATGTTCTAAAAATAATTGTGATGGTGATGGGTGTTGGAAGAATAATATCTTGGTAAATAGGGTACTCATAGGGAATATATAAAACTATGAACAACATGTTATTATGTATATATTTCATAAATTTGAGTAATAAATAAGGTACCACATGAAACTTTCATATCCAATGATGCTCTATCAACATGTTAAATATTTTGTTACTTGGAAAAATTACAAATAAGGTAACCACTATAGCAAGGCCTAATTAAAGTGGTAACATAATGTGCCCTAGAGTACCATGTATCCATCCACAATATATCTTAACTAATACTTAGGTTTTATTTATCATTTTTTGTGTATCAAAGAGAATTAATAAGTGTCTTTCTACAAAAAACATTCATTGAACCATTTTCCACATCGACAGTGTGTACGGACTATTAATATATACACATATACAAATAATGTTTGACCTAAATCTACATTTTTGATAATATAATGGTCCTAAAATGTAATAATGCATCAATTTTTTCATGTATTGTGGAGGGTTCCCATGATTACATCTAAAGGATGTGTTTTCTTATTTCTAGATGTATATGAAATTGGAGGAGGTTGTGCATTTAAGGTCATATACACATAAGGTGGAAGAGTATTTTTTTGTGCCTCATGATTAATAAAAGAATCATATAATATATAATTTATCATTTATAATCAATTATGTTCAAGACTATTTTTTAGATATGCTAACATAAATTATGTTATCATCTATCAAGTATTATTTTTTCTAGCAGAAACTGATGCATCTGTTGGTTGAATTTCATATTGTTAAATTATAGACACAAAATTAAATATTATACAATCCCTTTTATATAATATTACTCATATAAAAATATTTTGTGGGAGGGAAGTATATAAGGTTGAACTAAAGTAAATTTTTTGAATACTTTGTGAGGGGTTTTGGTAATTTTTTAAATATAAACCCTGGTGGGGTTGAGAGAAAAAGTCAGTTGGTTGGTTGTGAAATCACAACTACATCAGATATTATTTTGTATCAATATAATTATCATTACATTTTTTTAAAGGTTGGATTACTTGTAAACTTTTAACTATTTTAGTTGGAGGGTTGGGAACATACTTTATCTTATTCATTGTGATATGTTTTACTTCTCAATTCTTAACTATGTGACATAAATAATCAAATGTTTAAAAATTATTAAACATGATAGATTAATTTAAAGGTTAAATTGATCTTTTTTTGAATATATCTTGTGATTATTTATTTACCAATCAAAATTTCATCTTAGAGACCAATGTCTTATGGCATAGAATAACTATTAGGCTCATTGGACCCTTGTTTGATTTTATCAATTTGAGCATGACATATTTTCATTTATTTTAATTTTAAAATGTGATAAAAATGGTCAAAAAATGGGTTTAAATAATAAAAAAATTGGAAATGTAAGTTATAAAACCACTATAATTCATAATCCTTAAGGCTTCATGGGAAAAACTTGGTTAATAATTTATCATTGGATGTATAATCTAAACATTTTGTGTTAAAGGATTGTAAATTTTATTAGAGATAACCCTCACCATAAAATAATGTAAGTTTGGGTTCCAAAAAAATTATTGGTAGTGGATATATTAAGATATAAAAAAATGAAGGATTATGTATCAATGTATTGGAATCAATGGCATGGCTAACTCTGGTAGAATATGGTTGTAATTATGTAACTATATTAAATAGATAAAACAATATTCATATAAGATGTATAACATCAAAGGTAGTATGATGTGTATCATCAGGTGATGTGATATGTGTATTAACCTTAGGAAGTATACATGTATGTTATAGATAGATAGCCATAGTGATCTAAGGAAAATTGTGTGTTCCCCCATACCATGGATGGTCATTACATGTGTTATAATAGGTGAAAACATATGATTAGTCTTAATAAGAATATCAACACCTAATGTGGAATCATTACCTATAAAATGGGATTAATATATATAAAAGGATTGCAATATTTAGCTAAGATAGACTAATAGGATACAAAGATCTAATCGAAACACTCTTATGCTAGAGAATGAATTTGAAGAATAAATTGTATTCTATTAAGGAATGTAAAAATAATGCAACATAAATGTAATTGAATGAAATTAAATTAACTATAATTAATAGTTCTACATACTCAACATTACATTTTACATATTTCAAATTTTACATTATAAATGCACTACTAGAGTTCACAATATATAGGAAAGAGAGAGTGAGGTGGATAAACCATAGTAGGTATGTCAACACCATGTTTATGCACTAAAGTGGGGTATGTCAACACCATGTGCACATACTAAAGTGGGGGAAAAAGTGGTAGACAACCAATAGTGGAGTATGGTCCAATAATAGTGGAGTGAGTAGATTATGCACAAACACATGTGCACATAATTAAACATCTAATTATGCACTAAACATATGTACACACTATTGAGTCCTAAGTAATCTCCCCCTATGATAGGATGAAATAAAGTCATAGTCTCTCCCTAAATCAATGTTGAATTTGTGTCTTTATGGATACCAATCCATATTATCAGAATACATGGATGTCAAGTCACTAAAATTTACAAATGATGTAGAAAATGATGTTGAATATGTGGATCATCAAATAAAACACTGAATACCAATGAAATGGGTAGTGAAATGAACCCAATGAAACATTACCTAAACATCCCCTCAGTGTTAAACTAGGAGAAGGTAATAATTCATGTCTCTACTAATGTAGATGGTGGAAGTGCTGACAAGGTCACAAAGATGTGAAGAATGAATTCAAGGTGAAATGGATCCATAACATGGTCTAAAAAACTATCTTGCAAACTTAATAAAAAACCAAAAGAATGCCAAGTAGTACTATTGACTATTTTTACCACAAGTCAAAATAATTCAACCCCCTATAGTCCATTAATTGGTATATGGGTCTATTATCAAGTTATACAATGTGTCATGGTTAATTTGATTTTATTTAATATGTTTATATCTTTGTCATAGTCCAATTTCATCCTTGTGTCATTTTATATTACTTAGGGGCCATATTTGGGTCATATATAAAGGTGGTATGGTTTTCAAAGGTGCCCAAGTTTTATAAAATTAATTTAAATATCCAATATGTTAGACCCTATAAATCCTTGTTAGTACTAACTAAACAACTTGCAGGTATTAAGTGAAATCAATAAAACAATTGAAAGAAAGGGAGTTTTACAAGTTGTATCGACTATGGGGGAGTATGACACATGGAAAAATCTCATGAAATTACCATTTATCTTCCTTGACTCCATTTACATGATTTATCTACTTTTTAAGTTCCAAAAATGGACCAAAACCATTTCTCTTCTCCATCACTCCATTAGACAAGCAAAACTGGTCAACAAGTCTTTTCATAGTATGACGAATAGGAAAGTTTCCAAGTAAAATGATATTAGCGGTGGATTTTTAAAAAATTATGAATAATTTCCATGTTTTAATTTTGAATAATTGTTGTATATACTTTATTAACCATTCTTAATAATTTGATTATCTTATTTTACTTGCCAATCCCCACACCCTATAGGTTTTACTTTTGTTTAAAGTTGTCCATACAATCCAGTTAGTGAAATTTATTTTAAAAGATTTTTAATTACTCATTTCATGTTTTATATATTGTTTTTCATGTTTAAATTTGATTTCATGTGACAAATATTTTATGTTGTAGGTTGATATCACTAGTGGACTTATAGTCAATTTTCACCAATTGTAGAAGGTTTCTTTCTCTTGAATGGTTTTAAATCAATGTGAGATTATATATTTCATGATTTAAAATAATTATTGACCACTCTCCTTCATAAATAAGTCTCAAAAATATCATCCATGGAGTTGCAGTCATAGTTCAATCCTACATAATGAAGTTTTTTGCATACAGTCGGTTGAGTCATGGTGTGTGATGTTTTTAATATGTTCATAAAAGTATTATAAAAAGTCCAAGGGGTGGTTAAAACATTATTTTAGAATTATATATATATATATATATATATATATATATATATAAAATACAAAAAATTTTGATGACCAATGCAAACTATAGACATAGTTATAGTCCATTGATGTGCAACTATAGGTTTCTCATGAAAGGCCAATCACATTGAAATGAATCATTAGAAAAGGGTTTGAGAAATTTTTTGGTGAAAGGGATTAATTTGAATAACTTGATAAGGTATAAGGATTATTTTAATCCTATACAATATTCACATTGCTCATGTCTCTACCCACTACCATGTATACAAAAATGTCCACCTATAGGTGGCTTATATAGAGATGTGAAGGTGTGGTATAGAGGAGTTTGACATGTTTTGATACCTTCATGAAATTTTGTAGTTGTAAAATGTCATGAGAATCATGTTTAAGATATTAATTATAGAACATACCTAAAATATCCATATGCATAAATGGAGAAATCTGAGTATAGGGATCTTTTACCTTAAAAGCTCTGAAACAGAACCTAAGTCACATTGAATGCTACCATATGATGAGGTAACTTAAATTCTAGTTGATTTTTAATATATATATATATATCATGAATCCATATAATAGGGGATATTTGTTAACTAAATATATTGTATGTTTTAATTAAATATTTGATTATTAAGGGGCTTCTAAATCACATAATTATCCACTATAACATTTTAATGCTTACTACATGATATTGAACTCTTAAGTGGCTTATAATCTAATGTAGAAGTATATAAGCATGCATATATTTTTAGTGATTACATTGATATAATAGGAAAAAAAAATTATTAAAGGATATTGAGAGCTTTAATTACAATATTTTGACTTACATCACCACCTATAGGTGACCTTGCCCTTAAGAAGTTTATCTACAATCTGAGTGTAGGTATTAGTAGGTCCATGGTGGAAACTTAAGCACGGAAGTATGAAAAAATAAACACTTAAAAAGTTAAAAAATTCCTATAAATACCTAAAAATTATAATATACCATGTGAAACAAATTTCAAGGGTTGATATGCATCTATATTCCCCTTTTTCAATTATAATAGTCAATTATTGTTGATTGTGGCATGACAGTGATATAAATCATGACTAGTCTTGATGATGGTCTACTCTAAATTAATAGTGTATAAAATTATAACCATGAAGTTACCTCAATGAATTAAATATATTATTAGTAAAATTAATAAGGCCTTGAACATACTAGTGCTCACCTACAGGCATCCCTTGAGTAAAAACACAGTCATAGTTGGTTATAACTAAGCTTGGCAAAATGGAAGGTATGAATAGATAAGTTGTCAAAGGTTAAAGTGTTATATGTTTTAAAAATGAATAAAAAGTGATATTAAACACATAAATATATTACCATAGTTTTTTAAAAATACATGGATAAGTTTTCAAAGGCAATCTACAATCTATATTCAGAACCTTGCACACAGTGAGTTCTCATACAGTCTGTCTTAGGTTTTGAGAGTCTTGTGTAATATATTGATATGAAAAAAAAATATAAATTAATATAGATGGTCCCTAAGGCATATTTAACCCTTTAAAATATATTTATTTTCATGATCCAATAGGGGATATACCCTCTATTTTGTCTCAGATAGAGGGCACTCCCTAAAGGTGCAAATTTGTAGGTTTAACAAATAAGTTACATGAGGGTGAGTTGATAAAAATGGAAAACATGAATAATGGTATTACGAGATTTTTTTGACATAAATTAACATGACTATATCCACGCATGTGTTATAATCCAAACAAGATGGCTTAAACTCATAGATATGTAGTCAAGTTCTTTATGTCTAGTTTCGGCCTAGAAACAAATTGGAGAATCAATACCATTTTTAAATATAGGGGAACATTTAAATGAGTTGAAAAAACTTAATTGGGAGATATAAGGTGTGTTTTAACCTCTATTTTGTATATAAGGTAATAGGGAAGTTATTTCTTAGCTAAATGTAATAATAAGGTATTCAAAATAGAGATATAAGCTTGAGATACTAACTTTGGAGGCTCACAATAGTATGGAGGATTAGAATGGGAGATTTAGGAGATAGGATAGTCTAAAGAGGGTCCCAATATTTAATATTATGTAAATTTTTCCCAAGTTTAATGTCAGACTTGTATGAACAATCCTTAGATGAAAAAATTACTGTAAACCATCTAAAAACCTTGTTAATGAGCCAATTGGAAAGATGAAGAATTAAAGATTAAAAAATGAGATAAAATGAGTAAGAAAGTGATGTATATATTAGAGGAATCCCTATGGCTCTTTCCCATCCTTTTTTATTTCACCTTACTTATATAGACATGGTGGAAAATGTCTTTTCTTGATAGTTTTTCATGTCTTATAGGTATATAAAGGTTTTAAAGGATGAAATCCACTTTAGTAAGAATATTGGACTTAATATAAATAAACATGTTCATTTATTTCCTCATATAAGTTCATAAGTGCCTCTAATAACACTTTCATCTTAGCCAATCTAAACTAGCATAGTGAACAAGGAACAACGACCAAGTGAGAGGGTGAAATTTACAAGTGGGAGGAATTTTAAGGTATGTATAATGCATATAAGGTAATTATGTATCTTTAAAAGTGTAATAAACTAATTTTTATGTATTTTATTGGAAAATTGAAGACAACTTTGGCTCCAAATGTGAGAGGTGAGTGAAAGAAGGGTGATTATGACTACATGCAATGACAACTCATATCCAAAATAATGTTAGTGATTAGGGACACAACTAATGAATATTTGGAAGTTTTTATAATCCCCTTTCATATTGAAATCATATCATCTATCCATAGTCTGTTGTAGATCAATCTAAGGATGTTAAATGATGAAGGCATTTTATAAGCAAGCAAATGAAGATTCCTATGCCATATTTTAGGAGTTTCATGATTTGAGGGACATTTTTCCACGTATATATTGTATGGTATTTATAAAAATTCATAAAAAATTACATTTAACTCCATTTATTAGCTTGACAAGTGTTCTTGTGACTCTTGGACTGCATTTTTCTCACTTTTCTCTCATATTCTATAAATAGTAGCCATTTGGGCTCTTGTATACTAATTGCACTCAATGTATGGTGAAGCCTTACTAGATTGATGTTGTAATTTTTCTTTGAATAATAAATAAAATATAGTTTTTATTTCATGATTTTTTTTATAGCTATCTAAAGTGATGTATGGTAATGTTAAGTGATAATTTTATATCCTTGCTTCTCCTTATACTTTCATGTTTATGTAAGAGTTACTATTATAATAGGTCATATAAAGTGTAGCTAGTGTCTTAGGATCATTTAAAGTGTAAGATTATATTTAGAGTGTATAATATACCCTATGTTTCACTAACCTTGAGTTGTCTTATATATATCACATCTATATTGAATCACTTATGTTAAAACCTTTTAGGACTTTGAAGCTAGTTTTTAGGTATTGTTTCTTAGTGAAAAAGGTATGATGGTCTTGTGTAAATACTTTTTCTATATCACTAGGAAAATTTAGGGAGCTATCCCCTTAAATGTAGAGGTCTACTTTTACTATAGGTAAACCCACATACCTAGAAGTATTGACATGTTGCTATAATTTGGAGGAGGCTTATGCAACCTCACTTACATTAAAATATTTTGTGATAAAAAGTACACAAACCAATATATGTATGAGTGGATGCATCTGTAGACACCAATATCGTGTCAACCCCCCTTGGTCCCCTTCTAAATGTTAACACTCCTAACCCACACTTGCACACCTTATTAATTTAAAAACTACTTATTTTAAATTAATTACCTCACCTTGGACACTTCACCTAGACACCTCACCCTAAGACCGTTTCTTAGCCTATGAGTTAGCCTGAGACTAGGTCCTCCAAACCCTAACTACCCATGACCTATTCTCAACCCATCTTAACTCCATAACCAACTCCCATGCCTCATAAGCCCTTATTTTGATCATTTTTCAATGGAAAAGGCACTTGGTAGGTGGAAAAATGGGCAAAGAGCTAAAAATAGCCCTTTTACCTATTCTCTCTCCACTGACGTTGGTCAACCCACAGTTGAGATCGACATTCCTACACTGACATCGGTGGGATCGCTGACATCGGTTACATAAGCCAAGCTCTAACATTGAGCTAAGCCCACCTTTTCACACATTGGCATTCACACTCTGAGATTTCAAGCACCAAAACTCAACTATTGTTCTCCTAGCTATCGAAGCTCTACACAAATCATTCCAAAGACTAGATTGAAAGATTGTACGACAACCTCAAGATACTAAATTGAAGCAATCCATGTTTGCTTCATTGCCTCACAACATCATTCACATTAGCCATAATGAGAATCACTATTCGGACACCTCTGGTTCTTCACCTTATAAAGCTAAGTACTCTGGTTTTCATTTTAGTGTTTTAGAATATATTATCAATTAGTTTTCATTGATATTTCTAAATACTATCGAGAGGCCCAACTTCTTTCGTGGATGGGATGAAAGGACTTCCCCTTGTTCTCACCCCCTTTTCACACCAATCCTCTACCTATACCCTTCCTCAGACCTCATTCACCTTCCCACAACCCTACACCAGCCTCTGAACTTCCAAAAACCCCTTTGTCTATCTCAAAAATAATCTAAAAGCTATCCAAGGTTGATGACCCCAATCAACATCAGTAGACCAATCGACATCGACATCTACAACTCAAACTGACATCAACAAAGCAATTGATGTTGGCACCTTCAGCCAAACTGACATCGGCAACCCAACCGATGTCAGTACCATTTACCTGACTGACCTCAACAAACCCACCAATGTTGGTGACTATGTTCTGAACTAGTAAACTAGAAAGCCATCCAAACAACCCATCTAGACCAAATAAAACCTTCATCCAGCCTTTTATAGCATTCTAAGATACACAAAATGCAAGGAATAGGTACACACTATATACTTTTCTATTTCTTTAGTCATTTATCATTTCTTCCTTTATAATACTTTTATCTTTAAACAGTGGACTGTCATCCCTTAAGGAGCTTAATGCTTTTGGGACCGAGTGCATAGCTTGGCAGTCTACCATAGCCTCTTTTAACATCTTTCTTATTTAAGTTTCATTCTTACTTCAGGTGTTTCCTCCATAGCCAAAGAGGAGCTCCCACAAGGCTTGGATATGGTGTGCACTAAATTTGGGTAACATCAAACCCATAACCTCTTAACCTTAGTTTCTTTCTCATTTGAATGTAATTAGTGAAAATCTAGAGAAACATTTTGGCACACCTGGTGGGACCCTTGGAGTTTTCCTTGGGTTCATTCTTCTTCTTTTAAAAATCAAATTTTCATGTAGATGCATTAGAAAAATATTCACTTCTTGCATCCCCTCTTCTTTGCCTTTATTTCTTGAGAAATAAAAAACTTTGCTTCTCTTACTTTCTATTTTTTTTACATAAAGTTAATTAATTCTTTCTCCTTTTTTTACCTCTTCTATATTTTTGTTTCAAAAGGAAATCATTAGTAGAGGTTAAAAAGAACATCTCTTTTTCTTCTTGTTACTTATTTCATGCATCATAGAGTAGTGAAAAACTCATACTCTTTACCTCTTCTCCATTTTTTTGCATTTGAATAACATATTTTGATTTGGGTTAAAAACTACTACATTTCATTCTTTCTTGGATGCACACTTAGCCCACTTAGTAATTAAAGCATTATGAATGAATCATAGTGCACGAATGTGACACAACCAAACCATAATCACTTCAAATCAAACACATAAACTTACTTGAGACAAGGCCCATCTAGGATTTCATCACCTAGCAGATACCTTACCCCACCTGATAATCCTGCTTAGATTCACCACCAAGAGGAGCACCCACTCTATTCTCTAGTAGAGTATAAACTATAGGGAGGGTATATTCTAGCTAAGTGGCCTAGCTTAGCTCTGGGTTCATGAAGTGAGGGGAGCAAGCCCCAACACCAAGCCACATACTGACCCTAACATAGATATCTTTGAGCACCATAACACAACCTGAAACTAGCCATAGACTTCCTCTCTAGGAATTGTTCTACAAGCCCAACTCCCAACACATTCTCTTAAGGCATAAGCCACCACAATTTTAAAGCTCATTCCTAGGAATCTAACATTTTAGAAGTTACTTGCCTAATCATCTATTCTACTAGTTTTATCTGAGTGTTTGTGCTAGTAAGGTTGTACCATTCTAAAGTCCAAAACAACTCAGAATATCTTCTTCTTCCAAAAACTATCAGTCTTTTATGTTTTTAGAATTACACAAAAACTAACATCAGTTTCTCCACTGATGTTGGCAACCAAACCTTCACTAACATCAGTTAATTGACTGACGTTGGCAACATTTTCTAACTGATATCAGTTAAACAAATGACATCGATCACTTTCAATAAATTAAAAAAAAATTCCAAATAGTAAGCTTAAAACCCAAATTTCTTGCTTTTTAACACAAATTCTAGTTTTCTAAAACTAAAACACATATTTTTTGGAACCTGAACCCCTTTCGCCTTGGATGGTCCTGACACACAGTCAAGCCAAATTCCTTGTTGACCACACAAGTCAATAGCCACTCCCACCTTCATCCTTTATGCCAAGTCATCTAATGGAGTATACTTTAGACACCAAGCATACTCCTATCCAACCTACCCCCAATCAACCTCCTATTGTTCCCGAAGGGGATCAAGATTTTGAGAGATTCCTTGACCACAATGTCAAGGCTCTCTAACATTATCTCACTAGAATCCAAACACGAGATCCTTTGGGTAACCCTATATATGGGATGCCAACTTCTTTGGTTGAAGTGGCAATGATATCAATAGTATCCACTACCCAACCTATGGTCACTCAAGCCACTACCTCGACTAGTAACCCAACCATGGCCAATGTCCAAGATTTGGCCTCCCCTTCTATCATTTCTTGCCCTACCACCATCGAGGTTTCTGTACCCCCTCAAATGCAAACAATTCAACCAAGTTTGACACCTTTCCAAAACTTGATTGTCTCTATCCCATCCATTCTTGCACCTATAAACATGAGAGTGACCACTTATCCTTTAACTAGTGTCGCCACCATTCAACCACCCTTGGCAGCATCTAGTCAAGTTGTGCCCTCTAACTTCATGGCACAAGCCCCCTTGGGCTCGACATCAGCCCCTATGATGAACTATCAGTACGTTGCACCTACATAAATTCAACCAAGTACATCATACACCCCTTCCAACACCTTCTAGGTACCCTATAACTTAGGGGGTGCCCCTCATGCCAATCCATCTACTAATCTAATTAAGATGATAATGGATAAGATGTCCAACCTTGAGACATCTATTTTAGGTTCGAGGAGTGTTCTTTCATATGAACAAATCTGCAATGAACCTATCCACCCTTTAGTTCTTATTCAAACATACCTTAGCCAGTGGGAACTCCCAAAATTTACTCACTTTTAGAGTAAAGAGGATCCACAACATCTGTGAGTGTTTCGACATGCTTGCTACCTCATAGGGCATGATGATGCATTATTACTTTGCACATTCCCTATGACACTTTATGGTGCCACCCTTGACCGGTATAGCTCCATTACCAGTCATTATCTCTTCACCTTCATTCAACTCACTCAGCTATTCCTTGATCATTTCTCAATCAATATTACCAAGAAGGTCTCCATCACAAACCTTTATTCCATTAGACAATTTGAGGATGAGTCAATAGTAGACTTCATTGCCCATTGGAGAGGTTTGATCAACCAACTCTCCTTCTCACTACCTCAACTTGAGCTCATTGAGCTCTTTTTAGGATCATGTGCCAAGCACATCTCATCAACTCTATAGGTTCAAACTTTCCACACATTCGATGAAGCTTTCACTATGGCCCAAAAGTTTAAACTCCACGCAATCAAAGAAGATAGGGTCAAATTGCATAACAAAAATACCAATGCAAAACCCAATGACCCTTCTTCTTCCAAACCTTCTTCTTCCCACCCCAAGTCCAAGGGATTGACGAATGTTGTGGTCCTTAGGTCACCATCTTCTACCACAACCAACCAATCTGATCCCTCCACTTCACAAAACATCACTAGACAATTCCAATAATGGTATGAACAGTGATGATACACTCCAATAGGAGAATCATATGCTTTTATATTGGATAAATTAGTGAATCAAGGATTCCTCAACCTCCCTCAAATCTAACCACTTGTCTAATTTGACCCCTCATGAGCCATCCCTGCATGGTATAGGGAAACTGACTTTTGTAACTATCATCATGTCAATGGTCATGACACAGCTAATTGTAAAACCCTAAAAAAACATTATTCAAGACATGTTAGACAAAGGGGACCTTGTTTTAGATAACCCTAATGTGCTAGCCAGCCAAAACATGGATGTCTTTAGGTAACCATTTCCTAACCATCCCCCAAGTCAGAACAATGTTCAAACCATGGTTGATGACCCTCAAGAATGCAACATATGCATGGTCAACATAGTCTTTCCTTTCATTCCTATCTAACCTCTCCCACAATCTGAAGAGGTTAGTCAACCCATTTCTCCACCATAGGTAGAAGAGTCTATTTTACCCATACCACCCCCACAAAATGAAGAGCTCCCTGTACCTCACCCTCTTCCTTGCATGGATGAACCCGTTTCACCTAAATCACCCCCACTACATCATGCACATCCTATACCCATTCTTCTACCTTGTGAGGATCCCATATTACTTATTCCTCTTGCCCCCACCTTCCCTCTTCTTCTACCATTAGAAGAATTTACCATTCATACCCCACACCCTCATGTAGAAGGGGCCATCATCCCTCTACTTTACCCTTTAGAGAAGTCTTCTTCTCCTATTTTTCCTCCACTAATGGAGGATAGTCCTCCATCCACCCCCCTTTCACATGTAAGAGAGTCTACTTTGACCTCTCCCATATTGGAGGATGCTTTGATGGTACCAACTCCGGTGGCCATGCCCTTATCCTTCTTATTACCAATGGAGGATCATAATTTCCATGCTCCTAAACCACATGTGGAAGGCATGATCATCCTTGTGCTCTATCTGCTTGAAGAGCCAAATTATCCAATCCCTTCTCCACTGAGAAAAGAACTCACCACCTCACCCACTTTAGCTGAGGAAGATCTAGTGATGATTCTCTCTCACCTTTGGCCTGAGATCGCTGCACCCAACATGTTTCCACTCTCACAATTGCTCAAATCCTCTAAAAGACTAACTGTAAGGTCTCACATGACATCATCTAAACCCTTCTCTTGATTGGCAAAAAACTTAGGATTCCTCCATTCTAGGAACCTAGAGTATGAGGTGTTATGGGAGTGACTTAAGGCTCCTTATCCTACACATCCCACTTCGCCTTATACTGCCAACCCTTCCACAATGATTTACTTTAAAGTCTCTAATGAGGATTGGGTTTCAACTTCTAAATCATCAGAAGCTCAGACTTCCACATCTGAATCTAAACCCTTGTAGGCATCCACCATGATGAAGTAGATTATATCTCTTAGTGTTTGCCCTGTATCAAACCTAACTCACCCACAATTGAAGTTAGATTTGAACCTCACCCCACACAGTAGTGGTCCTCGCACCATACTAAAGGAGGATGCTAAACCATGTCGGTCTACTCCTCCCCCACCTTCACCATTACCCTCTATCATGGGTCCACATCTTTCCACTTTAACAGTAGTGCTCCCTATTCCAACACCTCACAAAGACAAACTACCTCCATTACTCCCTCTACCTATCAAAAACATATTTCCTCCAAGTAATTTGACACCTCTCATTAATAAAGTGCCATCTATGTGTGTAGCCACACCACCAACCAAAAAGGTGGTACAAAAAACTCCCCCTACAACTCCTAAATAGAAGTTGTCAACCCCTACTACAATAATGAGCACAGACCCATTAGTGGGTTCCTATGATTCACTATTATGATGATTGTTGTAGTCTTCTAGCATCGTTCTTCTACCCATTAAGCCATACTAACCTCTCAGATCAAAACCATCTTGGTTCGATAACACTCAAATCTGCTTGTATCATCACACACCTAGGTATGATACTGAGAGTTGCTATGTTCTTAAGGTTGTCATTCACCAACACCTAGAAAAGGACACCCTTCTCATTGAGGATTATCTTGACCACCTTTTTGAAAAACTATCGATACCATCCTATACCTCCCAATCCTCCTCACTTGAATCGGGATCCCAATATGAGATTATGGTCCCTCTACCACCTTCTCCCCCTTTATTTGAAATCAACACTATTAATGTGGCCACCAATCCCCAAACCCTAAAGGATAAAGGAAAAGAGTAGGTTTCTACCCCTTGGACATATCCATTTACCAAGCCCTCTCCACCACCAAAGCCCAAGATTTCTATCATGGGCACATCTCAACCAACATCTTTGGGGGTAATTCATGACTCCATGGTGAAAAAACTTCACCAAACCCCTATGAAGATGTCTTTATATGACCTATTACAAAACTTTCCATAACATCACCAAGCCTTGATCAAAGCTTTATAGGTAGTAGAGGTCCAACATGAAGACCCCCAACCACTAGCTGTTTTAGTCAAATCATTACCCACCATTGCCTCCATCACCTTTAGTGATTCTAAGATTCCTACCTACAACCTAGAAGATCAGGATCCCACCCTCTTTATTATAGCTTACATTGATCAAACTCACATTAAGCAGGTTATGATTGATGGAGGTTCTAGCATCAACATCATTTCTACCCACACATAATATCAACTAGCCCTTTTGAAGAACTACATGTCAAAAACTAATGCAATTCTTCATTCTTTCAATGATGCCACTGCCACTACCATTGGCACTGTGGTCTTGCATGTTTGTGTTGGCCCACGTATAATTCTAGAACTCTTCTATATCATTGAGGGGGAGTTCTAATATAACATGCTATTGGGACAACCTTAGATATGTTTCATGACCTATGTCCCTTCCACGTTGCATCATTGTGTCAAGTTTGAACACGAGGGGTAGGTTCATGTCATTCCTGCTGACCCTTCCCCATTTAAAACATGCAACATGACCTACTAGCCTAATGATGTTCTCATCCATTTGAAAACATCCACTCAAACACCACCTCCACTCACAAAATCTTGGACAAGCTCACATACACCGATCACACTTACGCCTACTCCTCAAGTGACCACAAAAGATCTTATGGAAGATACCTTCTAGTGCCTTTCACTTGGGGAGTATCATTTGCTTACCCTTGACATGTTCCAAAATTCATAGGAATATGGAAAACTTCATCACCACCCTAACTATGACCATCACATCAGAATGGTCATCCCATATGGTCCTCTCAATCTCCAAACTAATCTTACCTATGGAGGGCTAGATCGGGCTCCTACTATTAGAAATCCTTTCTCATCACCCTGACCATTCACTTGCAATTTCTCCTTCCTCAACAAACCTATCTTTGCTCACACCTATCTTCATAGGTATGCATGGAAGGGTTTTGGCTTTGGGTGTTATGAACAAGGTCCCCACAAGCCCATTGAGCCTCCAAATGATGAGGCAATCAAAAATGCCAAGAAATGACATGGCATGGGTTTCAAAGAACCTAAAAAACCCTTTAAGATCCCTCACCATGAAACTCTCATAGAGCATTCTCCTCCAACCTTGCCTATTCCCCCACCCTCACCTACAGAGTTGGTGGTCTCCATCCCTCCTATTTTTTTTTCATAAATGCCATTCACTTGGAACCCCTGACCTATCAACTAGGTGAGGCATCAAGGTCTCTTCCTCTCATTTATCTAGACATGATAGATGATGAATCTTCTAGCATTAACACTATCTAATGCCTGGATGATGATGCCATACTCACCTACATGGGTGTGGATGACTCCTTCATACAACGATCACTTCCTTCAGAAACACAGGTTATGTTAAATGAATCAACTGTTGACATTAATCTCACATCTTTTGATTTTCCTCACATTTTAAAGATTGGTCAATCTTTAGATGTCCAGGAACAAATTGACTATACCACATTCCTTACAGATCATAACAAAGCCTTTGCTTGGTCCTATAGTGATATGCCCAATATTGACCGTGACATTGTCATCCACAATATCATCACGAACCGCAAAGCTAAGCATGTCAGACAAAAGATTCACAGGATGCATCCTTGTGTCACACTCCTTATCAAAGAGGAGCTTCAACATCTTTTCTCCATCTCATTTATCCAACCCATTGATTATCCATAATGGGTGTCAAACATTGTCCCTATCACAAAAGCAATAGGGGGAATTCAAATTTGTACTGACTATCACGACCTCAACCTAGCTTTCCCAAAGGATGACTTTCCTTTGCCAAGCATCGACCAACTTGTTGATCTTATGGCTGGTCATGAGATGCTATCCCTCATGGATGGGTTTCCAGGATATAAGCAAATCTTGATTGCCCCAGAAGATCAACATAAAACCACCTTCATCACCCCATGGGGGACATTCTACTATAGGGTCACACCTTTTGGCCTCAAAAATGTAGGCGCTACATACCAACGCACCATGACTTATATCTTTCATGATATCCTCCACAAAATCATGGAGGACTATGTGGATGACCTGCTAGGGAAATCCAAACTTCGCCATGACCACCTAACCATTCTCAAAACAATATTCACTCGCCTACTAGAATATAACATTTGACTCAACCCCAAGAAATGCATCTTTGGGTTTCTCTCAGGGAAGCTTTTGGGTTTCATCATTTCTCTCCATGGCATTGAGGTAGATCCAGCTAAGATTTGAGTCATACTTGAGATGCCCCTACCAACTAACCTAAAACAACTTCGTAGCCTGTAAGGGAAGCTTCAATCTATTTGTCGCTTCATCTCACAGCTATTTGACTAATGCCAACCCTTCCATCACCTCCTCAAGAAGGATGTCTCCTTTAATTGGAATAAGGATTTCCAAGAGGTTTTTGAGGCTCTTAAACACTATCTTGTCTCTCCACCAGTCCTTATTCCACCTAAAGATGACCAACCCTTCTATCTTTACATTTTAGCAATAGATCATTCCTTAGGTGCCATGATCATGCATCGAGATGAAAAACATTGTGAGCAAGTGGTTTATTATATAATTTGAATGCTCATTGACTAAAAAACTCGGTATACTCATACCAAAAAACTTTGCTTGGCATCAATCTTTGCCACCTCCAAACTCCACCACTATTTCCTCAACCACAAGACTTACATCGTCACCCACACTGACCCTCTCAAATACATGCATTCCAAGCCATACCAGAACCAATGTATGGTTCGTTGGCTCATGCTTCTCACTGAGTTCAATTTGGAATTCATTCAACAAAAGTCTATAAAGGGGCAAATGATTGCTAACCAACTAGCAGATGCCCTTTTACCTGATAACCAACCCTATAATTGCAAATTTTCTAATGAGTCTATCACCATGCTATCCACCAATGACATCCTCTATTAAATGATCATGTTCTTTTATAGATCTAAATGTCAACTCGATGGGGGTGTGGGAGTCATTCTCATCCCTCACGAGGGTGAGCCCATGCCTCTATCCTTCAAACTTGACTTCGAATGCACCAACAACATGGCTGAGTATGAAGCCTTAGTTTTGGGACTTCAAACTACCATTTTCTTGGGCCTTAAGACAATCAATATCTTTAGCAACTCGCAACTAGTCATTAATAAAATTAATGGTTCATATCTTTGTAAAAATGAAGTTTTGTAATGATATAAACACTGTGTTGACACATTGTTAGGGTCTTTCGACCGTTATCTCTTGCAAACTATTCCTCACTCTATAAATAAGTTTGCTGACACAATGGCCTCTCTCACCACACACATCCCATCTTCATCTACTTCCTAAATAATCTATGTCATGATACACCATTTGACATTGCCCTCATATATCTCAACTAACATTAAATTTATTGGAAATATTGACTCTAGTCCACATGATGTTTGGTATAAACAACTTGTTGACTATTTGACTTATTCTATCATTCCTCCTAACCTCTCTAGCAATGGACAGTGGGCTTTTATCAAGAGTATTGCTTAATACACCATGCTATGGGTTCTTCTCTACAAATGAGGTTTTGACGGCCTCCTTCTCTGATGCCTAACCACCACTGAGACATCTCATGCCATCAAACAAGTACATGATGGGATTTATGGAGGACATTTCAGTGATAACTCAGTTGTAAAGTGCATCCTCCACCTAGGCTATTATTTTCCCACTCTTAACCAAGATTGTAGTGACTATGTTTGGCATCATATCAAATGCCAACAACATGCTAACCTACTTCACGTCCCTAGCCATGCTTTACAAGTTGCTAAATATTTTTGGCCCTTTTCACAATGGGGCATAGATCTAATTGGTGAGATCAACCCTCATTTGTCTCTCTGACATCAATCTATTATCACAGCAACTAAATATTTCACTAAATGGGTGGAAGCTATTCTCCTCATCTCCACTAAAGATAACAAAATCATTGACTTCATTAACCACCACATCATTTGTCATTTTGGTGTACCTCACAAGATAATCACTAATAATGGCAAATCTTTCAAAAATAAAACCATCCAAAAGCTTTGTGATGCTTTTGGCATCAAACTTAGCTTTTCCTCACCTTACTATTCATAAGCAAATAGATATGCAGAAGATTTTAACAAAATCCTAACTAAAATCCTAATGAAGGTGGTCAACGACACTAGAAGGGATTGACACACTCACATTTCCTTCACTTTGTGGGACTACCGCACTAGCATCTGAACCCCTATGAGTGCTAAACCTTTCTCCTTAGTGTATGGAACTGAGGCTGACTTGCCTCTTGAAGTAAAAATACATTCTCTTTGCATCTCCTTACATGACATGCTCTCTAACGATGACTTTCATCAAGATCAATTAACACAACTTGAGTTAATTGATGAACATCATCTTGCCACTCTTAATCATCTTTATATCTCTCAAGATCTCATCAAGCATGCCTACAACAAAAATCTGAAAGAGCAAGATTTCAAAATCAGAGATCTCGTCCTTAAAGAAAACCAACACGTGACCAATATGGAAAGAAGAAAATGAGGCAAGTTTGCTCCTAATTGGCTCAAACCTTATATAATAATGCACAAGTATGGATTAGGCACTTATCATTTGTCTTCTCTCGAAGGCTGGCCAAAACTTGAGCCCCTTAATGCCTTGCATCTATGACCATTTTACTATTAACCAAGTAATCATTCACTTGATGTTTAACTTGAGCTCGTCCCTTGAACAACCCCGTCATCCTCATTCCTATTCCTTTCAACCCTTTTTCCCTACAAAAATTAGTTAACCCTTTTTTGAGCATTAATGCTTTGTCCTAATAAAATGGAAACCCCTAAACCTCTATAGTCTAGTCCATGACTAAAAGTTTAGTGAACAAACAAAAAAAAAATTGGGATGCCTAACAAAATATTAAAAGGTCATAAACTATAAATGTAGACTGCTCCCTCGAAGGATAGTTGCATTATTACTATGATTAATAGATTACTCCTTTGAAGGATAGCTATTCAAATAAATCAAAACATACAAAGAAAAATATAGACCACTTCCTCAAAGGATGGCTATGCCCAAATTTTGCTACAAAAATAGCACCCTCTTAGAAGCTCCCCGCATCGATCAGCTTCACATGACCACAAAACAAAAACAACATCCCCAAGTAGACTTCCCACATTGATCAGTCTCCCAAAACCCAAAAAAAAAACTGACTAACAAACTATTAAGTCATGGACATGCCTATAGTCATTCTCAGGGTCACCTATAAAAGGGGCAAAGCTATCCCTACTAAAAAGGGTTATGCTGTCCTCACATATCACATAATCACACTTATTACCCCAAAATACCCAATGGATTTTGATCTCACTTAACGTCAAGTGATTAGGGTACTTCTCTAACAAAAACTAATGGTCAACGATGTAATGCATGAATGGGGCTTTTATTTACAAAAACCCTATCTATGTTATCATTATGGTCCTTGTCAATGAAATAGCAAGGCACCTTTCACTTCTTACACACCTTCGTCACATGCCAGTTTATCTTTTAGGATGCAGTGTCTTAAAATTATATGCTCGCATATTGTCATCTCATAATTTTCACACTAAAGCTATGAACCTAACATTCAACTCAATTTTATCATAAATAACATCACATGTTTTTGATAAAATACAACCAAAACATTTTCTAACCACTAACATAACATCATGATTTATTTAATACAAATACCAATTTGTGTTATATAAATTATCACAGCCCATTCACATTAGTTTCTATGGAAAAAAATACACATGGAAACTATCAACCAAACACAATTTATGTCAAGCATATATCATCACCAATATGGAAACCTGCTGAAGCATAAATAAACTCATTTCATTTTTAGCATACACCATCACCAATATGGAAAATTGCTAAGGATGAAAAACCACATAACCTATGTTACATCATACACCATCACACAATATGGAAAAGGATATAACATCATCATACACTCATCATTTCAAGCATGTAACATCAAACATATGAGAAATGCTAAAAACACTAACATAACCAAAACAACTAATACAAAGTCACATCCATAACATGTCAATATTTTAAACATCTCATAAACTCAAAAACTCAAAGCTCTTTATCACTCAAAAACTTAGAGCTCTATTTTTCAACATTTCAAAAGTCACAAATGACTTTTGGTGGGCTACCAATCCACTTTTCTAGGGGTTTGTTAGGTTGCCAACATCGGCAAAATTATGCCCTAGGCCACTGACATTGGCCAATGTTCTACCGATGTCAGCAAAATAATGCCTTTCTATATTAATGACATCGGTTATCTAACTGGCGTCAGCAATATGACCACAAAATCCTTTCGACTACTTACTAACATCAGTGGCCTAACTGACACCAGCAACCTAAAAACATAGGTCTTCTCTAAAACTGCCCAAAATCATGACCAAACAACCAGCCCTAACACTATAAAAGTCACCTTAGACTTCTCATGGGGCACATTGGAGATCACATACATCTCCCTAACCATAACAAACAACACTCAAGATCACTTTTATCTTAGCTCGACTTGACAAATGACCTCAGAGATTGCAACTATCTCCTCAGACCATGACCACTTTTGAGACAACTTTGCCTTGGTTGTTTTGATTGCATATGCTACCTCATGAATAGTTAGCAAATTGTACATGCCCCTCACACCTATTATCGAATTGCAACTAAGTTGATCCCTAATATCTATGACATTTTTGTGTTTTCCAAGAGCACTTCCTAGCCTGAATACCTGGAACATGATGCCCATTAGAGTTATATCTTTGATCAATCTAACCCAATCAGCTACCACTAATAAGCTGGGGACTAGTTACTTTGATTTTAGTCCTCCTCAACCATTAGAGCTACAACTTTGATCATTCTAACCCAATCAGTTACCACTAATAAGCTAGGGACTGGTTACTTTAATTTTAGTCCTCCTCAACCATTGGAGCTATAGCTTTGATCATTTTAACCCAATCAGCTACCACTAATAAGCTAGGGACTAATTACTTCAATTTTAGTCCTCCTTGACCTTTCCTATGACAATTTGACCTACTTATCAAGTGAAGTGGTATATGCACAATATCAACTATTGCAATGTTCACACTCCAACCTCACCCTACCCATCCATTTCCTATCAAATCGGCACCCAATTTTGGATTACCTTCTCTTGATTCCCACTTTGAGAGGGAATACCTCATCCCATACCTGGGGCAACCTACATCTATTTTTGTCTTACAGTTTGTCAGAACAAACCACAAGACAAAAAGGGGCAAATGTAGACACTAATATCATGTCAACCCCCCTTAGTCCCCTTCTAAACATTAACACTCCTAACCCATACTTGCACACCTTATTAATTTAAAAATTACTTATTTTAAATTAATTACCTCACCTTGGACACCTCACCTAGACACCTCACCCTAAGACCGTTTCTTAGCCTATGAGTCAGCCTGAGACTAGGTCCTCTAAACCCTAACTACCCATGACCTATTCTCACCCCATCTTAACTCCCTTACCAACTCCCATGCCTCATAAGCCCTTATTTTGACCATTCTCCAATGGAAAAGGCACTTGGTGAGTGGAAAAATAATCAAAGAGATAAAATAACCCTTTTACCTATTCTCTCTCCACCGACATCGGTTAACCCATGGCCAACATCAGCAGTCCTAGGTCGACGCCGGTGGGATCACCGACGTCAGTTACATAAGCCAAGCTCTAACATTGAGCTAAGCCCACCTTTTCACACATTGGCATGCATACTTTGAGATTTCAAGCATCATAATTCAACTATTATTCTCCTAGCTACCAAAGCTCTGCACAAATCATTCCAGAGACTAGATTAAAAGATTTTATGAGGACCTTGAGCTACTAAAATGAAGCAATCCATGTTTGCTTCATTGCCTCAAAACATCGGTCACATTAGCCACAATGGGAATCACTATTCAAACACCTCTGGTTCTTCACCTTATAAAGCTAAGTACTCTGGTTTTCATTTTAGTGTTTTAGAATATATTATCAATTAGTTTTCATTGATATTTCTAAATACTATCGAGAGGCCTGACTTCTTCCATGGAGGGGCTGAAAGGCCTTCCCCTTGTTCTCACCCCCTTTTCACACCAATCCTCTACCTATACCCTTCCTCAGACCTCATTCACCTTTCCACAACCCTGCACCAACCTTTAAACTTCTAGAAACCCCTCTGTCTATCCCAAAAATACTCTAAAAGCTATCCAAGGTTGATGACCCCAACCAACATTGGTAGACCAATCAACATCAGCATCTATAACTCAAACTGACATCAACAAACCAACTGACATTGGCACCTTCAACTAGATTGACATCGGCAACCCAACTGACATTAGTGCCATTTACCCAACCAACCTCAGTAGACCCACTGATGTTGGTGACTGTGTTCTGAACTAGCAAACCAAAAAGCCATCCAAATAGCCCATCTAGATTAGATAGAACCTTCAGCCAACCTTCTGTAGCATTCTAAGATACACAAACTACAAGGAATAGGTACACACCATCTACTTTTCTATTTCTTTAGTCATTTATCATTTCTTCCTTTACAATACTTTTATCTTTAAATAGTGGATTGTCATCCCTTAAGGAGCTTCATGCTCCCAGGACTGAGCACGTAGCTTGGTAGTCCACCATAGACTCTTCTAACATCTTTCTTATTTAAGTTTCATTCTTACTGCAGGTTTTTCCTCCATAGCCAAAGAGGAGCTCCTACAAGGCTTGGATACGGTGCGCACTAAATCTAGGTAACATCAAACCCATAACCTCTTAGCCTTAGTTTCTTTCTCATTTGAATGTAATTAGTGAGAATCTAGAGAAACAACATCCAGTACTCAAACATCATCTTGTGAATACTGGTACAAGCTAAAATAACTCTAAAAATATTATACTTTTAACAAGTGATAGATATGCCAAAGATACAACCAAGTAGAATACATCTAAAATATATTCTAATGAAATTTTAAATGGTCCTTATATGGGTTCCAACATAATGGTGTTTGAAAATATACCCATTTATAATGGAGGAGTAATTTTTTTATCATGAGAGAAATTACAGAAAAACTCAAGGCTCTAAGAAAGGGGCCTTGATATGTGTCCACTAAATAATGTAGATGCTAAAAAAGAGGATTGGAGATGACACAAAATTTACAAAAATATGTTGAACAAAGGATGGTTTGGTCAGAATGTGAATGCTATATGATGCCAACTAGGCATGTAGACTAAGTAAGAACATTGATGTGGAAAAAGAGTTTTTCCATGAGGGGGTTTGACCACCTATCAAACTAGGCCTCACCTTAAAGGATTCATCCACAAAATGATGTGTCATAGATGGTAGTGGTATTTTACAGTATGGATGACTGAAAGAGGTGGCTACTAGTGCAATTTTTTTTGGCATGAGAAAAAATTTCCAAAAAACTTGAAGTATAATTTTATTTTTGTGTGATAAAAATTTCAACAAAAGACTTAAGGTGTAATATATTTTTTTGTATAAGAAAAACTATGTTAAAAACTCAAGGTGAAATTTATTTTTATCATGAGAAAAAAACACATAAAAAACTTGATGCACAATTTATTTTTTGTTAGAGAAAAAGATATGAAAAAACTTATTTTTTAATATGTGAAAAAAAAAATCAAAACTCACACTTCTTACTTTTTTTATTTTATTTTTAATACACACACACACACACATACGTATGTGTGTGTGTGTGTGTGTGTGTGTGTGAGAGAGAGAGAGAGAGAGAGAGAGAGAGAGAGAGAGAGAGAGAGAGAGAGAGAGAGAGAGAGAGAGAGAGAGAGAGAGAGAGATAAATAATTAAATAAATTCACATAATTTTTTAAACTTTAAAAAAACCTTTTTTTTTAAATAGTAATTAGTAAAACTATGGTAACTTCTGTATTACATAATGAAATTCATAAATTCAAAAAGTTATAGAAATATGAGAATGAGACATATAAAACTAGAAATTATTATGAGTGATTCATTATAGTTAAAGTTTTTTGAAGAACAAATGCATTTTTTGATTTAAAAAACTTAAATCTGCATTAGATCTATCTTCAAATGTCCAATTGGGACAAAATAAGATCTATATCTAACTTTCTTAGCCACTCTAGATGTAATGGATAACCCATATTTACTCCATGGATCTCCAAAAATGTTCCTACAATAAAAAAGCATAAAAATAATAAACCCTCCCAAAAACTATAATTTCTTGCACACCATTCTAATTCTCAGGACCACCTAAAGAGGATGCAAGAGAAGAACATAATTATTATGGAAATAATATTTACTAAGAGGCTACCCAAAGGCTTTTCACCCACTCTGATACCATTTAATTTTTGGATAAAATATCATAACAAGATACTAAGGCCTAATGGAATCACTATTATACTAGAGAATAAATTATATTCTATCAGGGAATGTAAAAACCATGCAACACAAGTGCAATGGAATAGAATTGATTCAACTGGAATCAATAGTTACACATACTCCACATTACACCTTACTTATTTCATATTTTACATTACAAATACACTACTATAATGCACAAAATATATGAAAGAGAGAGTGGGGTGGACAACCGATAATGTGTATGTCAACACCTTGTGCATAGACTAAAGTAGGGTATGTCAATACCATGTGCACACACCAAAGTGTGGGACAAAGTGGTAGAAAACCCATAGTGGAGTGAGTGACCCAATTTTGCACAAACACATGTTCACATAATTAAACATCTATTTGTTCACTAAACATATATACACACTATTAAGTCCTAAGTAAAATTAAAATGAATAAGTGTGAAAGGAACCCAAAGGTAAAACTAGTTTGGGTGAGAACCCTTTTCACACCAATAGGGTTCATGATATTAATCTTTAAATTCATTATTTTTATTTTTTACTTCTATGATTTTTTATAAAACCTTATATAAATTTTTGGAACCTATATGAACTCCTTATTTGAATGTAGGAATGGCCATAAATTAGTTTTGGTCAACATCATAAAGGTTATATAGATGTATGTGATCATTATAATCATTTTATTATTCATAAATGGTTTCAATATGTGGAATATCATTACTAATAATATTGTTCACTTCTCCATGTTTATGATTAACATTTTCATCAATATAAATATCATCAATTTTATCCAATTTAAAAAAATGTGATTGATCTAAATAAATTAGACTATGCACAATTTCAAAACCACTTAATCTAACACTTATTCAAAAATTTAAAAAAAATATATTTTACCTTATTAGGTGGAATTAAAATATCAAGCTAAATTATTTCATAATAATGTAAAATTAGAAATCAATCTTAGCAATTAAAATGGAATATTGAAATTTGAAACCATAGGAAAATATAAGGAAACCCTAAGGAAACTATGATTTGGTATGTTCATTATAAGTTATGGGTTATACATCAAATTTATAAATATAATAAAATAATTAAAAAAATATGATTACAACTGGATAGATATATGATCTTACTATTTCTATAAATCACTAAATAAAAATGTACGTAGATTGTTTTAGATGAATACAATTCTATAGGAAAGGCACAATCATCTTAAATAAACTAGAATCAGCATATGAATACTCATACCTAGGAAATAAAATTTCATCTAACTAGCTAATTCCTTGCTAACTAGATAGGTCTATGACAAAGATATTGTATTTTGAGTATGGATCTATCATGTGAATAAATAGCCTGTGATAGTACCACATGTCACAACTATGTCTATGATGTATTCTTGTAGGTTTATTTTCTTGTGCATCTATGAAAATGTATTTTTTTACCTAATAATTTATTGAAACCCTATATTTTCACTATAATGCAAATATGAATTAGGATAACATAATAAATGGATCAATTAAGGTAACCTAACCTACCCCAATATGACTAATTATTTCCTACATATCTAGTATTCTAAGGAGATAATCAAACCACATGTATTTTTCCCATCTAATTGAGTGTGTGAAATAATGTTTAATACTAATATTTTGTGCAATCATAAGTATGGATTTCAACACTTAAAAATATATGACATGACCTTGAAAATAATTATTCAAATATATCTATATGTTCCTCATTTGATAGATTTAATATTTGGAATATTTTTGTAAGTTTCTTATAATGTGTAGCTAGGAGAAGAGATAAGGAAGGAATTTATATGCTTAGACTTGATATGTTTATGTAGGAAACTCTTTTATGTAATTTTAGTTAACCAACTTGAAAAACTTGTGGATTGACTCCTATGTTCATTTCATATATCTAAAATAAGTCATTAAATGGAGCTGGGATAAGTCCACTTTAAACATAAAAGTTTGTGGTGGTATACCTATCTATAGAACATAGACATGTCCTAGAAAAGTAGTAACAATTGGCTTAAGGCTGGGATATATCCTGAGAATAATATAACGCAATTTGAGAAAAATACTTCAAAATTATTAAGAAATAATGACATTTTGTATGGTAAATCCCACATATAGGTAAATGAATAGAGGAATGGTGAATATGAGTCATGTATATGAGCATGACATAAGTGCATTAAGGTTGGTTAAATTACACTTTTCAAGTTCCTAACACCAAATATGAGTGTATAAAAATATACATTGTCTAATCTTAATATTTAATTTTTTATGTTTATTTAGATACATAAATCCAAAATAAGGTAAAACATATTAGGGAACCCAATTTTTTCCTAAAATATTGCAAACCATAGGCTCCACTAGATTTTATTCCTTCTATCACTAGGGTTTTAAATTTTTTTGTTTATATCTAATTTTTTATCTCAATTTCCTAAGTGGCCTCAATCCTAGGGTCTCCATCCTTAATATCCTAGATTTCTATGTTTAATTTCATATTATGAATAGTGTTTGTGTTTGTGCTTCTTTCTTTCTTAGGATGTGGTAAATTTAAAATGAGTGATCATTTATAAACCCATAGTATCCCTCATCCTATATATTTCATATTATCTACCCATTCCATTCCTTATGTTTATATTATGAATAGACCAATGATCAATCTTATGTGATTAATAATGCTACTTATGTATATGAAGGTTATGTTTGTGAAGTAAATTACTATGATTATGATTACGAATAAGACTTTTATGTTAGTGATGTATCTAGCGAACTAGAAGAAGAACACTATCATGTTGAAATCAATTCTCCTACTCATTTACACTTTATGTTTCAAGATACCACTGGTCTAGGATCTCACTCAATATTATTTCATGGTAGAGTGAGAGCCCATATAAGAGTGATACAGTCCTTGTTTCACAATGATTTTAGGAAAATTTGGATGTAAAATCTAAACCAAAAATTATTTACATAGTAATGCATGTCTCCTCATCTTTAAATTATCTTAATTATTATATTTGGGTAGTTAAAACATTTTTCCTATCATATTTAGCCTGATTTACCATCTTACATATATCTTTAGCCCTTTATTTCATCCTAGATTAATTAAGGCCTTGGGTTAGTTTTACCATTTACAGTCATTATCGACTATCAATGTTGATCTAAAGATGATGGAAGTGACCTAAGTAGTTTTTTTAAATTATTTATAGCATGTTTCACTTTATGGTCATGTTTTAGGGACATTTGAGTTTATTTTCTTAGCTTTTCATACCACTAGGTCCTTAACTCAAAGTTATAGGATCCTAGATAGATAAATTTGATATTAGATATTTTGGACAGGAACTTTACATTATCAATAGCTAGAAAATATTATTCATTGTGAACTTACTAAAATATTAGAGTTGAATCTAAAGTGTACAAGGGTCAACTGACATATGCATGCTTGTACTAAGGGCAAGATAATAAAAATATCATCTAGGCTTACATTCATAATTAAACACATTGATATTAGATGGATAACTACATTTGAGTTTGAATCTTATTTATAGTATTTTAAATGTAGTGAAGTTTTTGGTTATCCAACAAGGATTGAACAAGGTAAATCAAATGAAACCCTTTCACCCAACATGACCATTTGATATTGGATTTACTTGAAAAAAAATAGAGTTTAATCATAAAGGTCCACTTGGGTGATTCTAAAGGTGATTAAGGTAGAAACAAGAATTATAGACATAAGTAGATCATCTTATAATAAAATATAAGTTTTGTGGAAGGTCAATACCGACTACTGCAAGTCACTATCAATTGTCAATACTGACCTAGCCTAACACAAATGTCTAGCAAGCAACATGTAGGAATGAATCAGACATATATAATTTGAACATTGTAGAGACATAATATTCAGATCGTTAGAACTTAGAAAAACATGGAAATAAAGCTAATATCATTCTTACCTCTTAATTTACATTCATTGTTATATTTAACTCATGTGCTTTATCATAGTTAAAATTAGTTTTCAAGAGTACTTGTGTATATTGTAAAAATATTAACTAGATAACTCTTAACTCCTAGTAACTCTAATCATGTGGATTTAATATTATCTATCAACTCCATCCCTTGTGTTTATGATAATGCATGGCCTAATAGCCAAACAAGTGTGGTTAATGATACTAATTATGTAGATTAGGACTATGATTTCCATTATTATGATTATTGGTATGATTAAATTATGAATATTAAGAGGATTCATACAATATTGAATAATTAAAAAAAATTAACATACTAATTCTATACTAGAGGAGCCTACATCCCCTACTTCTTTTAATTCCTATCTAAATCATACACTAGAGTAGGAGGAGAAAAAAATTAATGAATATACTCATGTTTCTAACATGTGCCATGGGATTAAAATTAAGGAATATCACTTTAAGAAACCCCATATATATCTAAATTTTATCACACACTTCATCTCATTAACTATTATAAAATATAAATACATAAGCCTTGCATAGAGATGACAAAAGAATGTGAAATTAATTTTCTCTATAGAAATGGAAATATAATGTGAAATTCCTTATCTTTCTAGAAATTAAAAATAATATGAAATTAATTCTCTCTATAAATAAAAATAATAATATTAAATTCATTATTTATATAAATTCCAAAAAAGGTCCAATTAAATGAGAAATTCCTTCTCTCTCTAGAAATGGAAAAAGAATGTATGACTATTTCTCTCTCTAAAAATTCCAAATGATGCAAACATATGTGATGATTAAATATCCTAAATTGGAACACAATATCAAGATATCTCCTCACATGAGTCATCTTTTTAAATAAAATACATTCAACCTCCATGTAGTGATAATTCCATTGTATGCAATGATATACCTTCAAAATGTGAATTTATAGAAGTTAATGTTAGAAATAATCATTATAAATCTTCTCAACCTATGTCTAGTATCAAAGACATTATGCCCAAGATTTCTTCACCCATTATTATTAGTGTACCCATATAAACTTAAAATAATAATATTAAACCATTGAATGAACCTATTAATGATATTAGTATGGATTCCCAATCAATCATCTCCTTAATGCATGATGTGCATTCATTGAAACATAAAATACACCATCTAACCTTATAAAGTAAACCATATCATGCTTGGTTTGACTATAATAATATATATGAAAACCCAATTGTGAGTAAAACCAAATGTACCGTTACCTCATAACTTCCTCATGCCTATATTTTGTGTGTGATGGAATTATGATCCTTATCTACATCTTGAATATTTCAAATCTTCTATGGATATATATGATGTTATTCAAATTTTAATAAAATAATATACCAAAAAGATAATGGGAAATGCATTAGATAGGTTTCACTCTATTCCTAGTGGGTATTTACACTCCTATATTGAGTTAGTAGAGACATATTTATGTGATACATTTTTAATAAAGGACCAAATGTTACATTTTAAAAAATAAATCTGAATTATATAACACCTCAATCTTGTACACTTGGAAAATACATATCATGGATATACCTTCAGATTATAGACCATATTGTTGTTTAAAGGCTCGCATACACTATATTTATGTACCAAATTACTTATGTCTTAATCTTACTAGTGTTATTATAATGACATAGGCATTATATCATGATAAGAGTGTTTTAAACCTATTTATCTTTGGTCTCTACATGTTTTGGTCCTATGTCTATTTTATAGATTTATGGACACTAGAATTCTAGGTAGATGCCTACATATTTGCAACCATATTGTGTAAATGAAAGTGTCTAGTGCCCTACATTCATTAAATTTTTAAATTTTAACATGTACCTATGGTCATCCTAAATGACTTAATGTATATGTTTCCATAAGGGATTGGTATATATAAATGATCAATCCTCATTCATTCTCACCTATAGTTGTGTACCTCTCATAAGTCAACTTGCCAAAAGAATCCAATCAAGCATTCAAGTGAGAAAAACTTCCCTATTTTTTCATATTTCAATACTAATCATAAAGACAACCCATATATAGGTCTGAAGTACTTAAATATTATCCCATGAGTCAAGTATTCCAAGTTACAAGCTATGTCATTATTGTACTTGGTTTCCACATATTGTACCCTTATGCACACATAAACCAATACATCAGGGGATAACTACAATAGTTTGAGGACCTCTTCATAGTAGTGGCTATGTAGGTAGCACCCATTCAAAAATGGGTCTTTAGGGTTAGTTTAACACTATGAGCCCACTAACATAGTTTTTCCAAGGGCAATATGAAGATGAAGAGCTAGGGTTTTGATGATTTAACAATACCAATAACCAATGACCTAGATTAAATTCTCTAGAATGAAGGTCATCAATAAACTATAATATTTTAGTTGTTCACATATAGATACAAGATGTATTCCATACTAGACACATGTATCCAAGTCAAACAAAAGTTTTAATGTAACCATCTAAGGTCAATGAAAGTGTTTGATAACATACAGTTTAAATGTGCAAAATTTGATGACTAATCTATAATCTAGATCTAGTTTATTTCTAGCTCATTCCACATTAGATACACATGCAGATAGTAATCTAAGTAATCTTGTTATTTATTTATTTAAATATTAATAAGTAGCTATGCTTACTATTTTTAGCATATCTCAGTGTTTAAATTCAAAATGTTATTTATCTAGGTTTTCAATTAATTGACATGTTATAGATATATTTATCACCCTCGTGCTTTCTCATTTCTATATTTTTAACTTTACACTATATTGAACCATCTCAATTTTGGGTTAAACATACTAGTGAACTCAATCTATATGAATGTGAATTTTTATTATTGTTAGGGTTTTTAGTCATATAGGTTTTTTCATATTTTTTTATTTTTCATTTCCTACTTATATTATTTTTCATGGATCTTAAGCATAGCCCTAGATTAGGTGGTGTGTCCATTAAATACATTGAACTTATAATATTTCTTGATTCTCAGCTTCTAGTTTCTAATTTCTATTTTCTAGGGATTTAAATTTTAAAAATCTAATTCATTTTATGTTTAATATGTGTATGCAATAGGAATCTAATGGAAAAGATGTGTTATTTAGTTGTTAGTCAAATCAAACATGAAAATAACAAGATTGAAACAAAGCATTCTCAAGCCTAGATATTAGGGGGAGTTTTATAATAATAATACCAAATGAAACATAAATTTAAAGATGAAAATTCAAATCACTTTCACCTTGCTTGTAGTTCCAGAAATTTTTTTTGAATGGTAGTTGCTTTGCTTAGTTTGCATCCAAATTAGAGTCTTTGTTAGTGCTCTTGCTATGCTAGCAACACCTCCCCTTTACCCACTATGGCTTTGGATTTGGATGTCTTGGTTTATAAATCTTCTCTTATTCAATTTGGAATTATAACACTATATAAATAATATTGTTAGAAGTGAGAGTGAGGCCTTGTATTTATAGGAATCAAATCTAGCCCCAATCTAGGCACAATTAGGTCTAGGTTAACGTTGGGAGGCCAAATGTAATAAATAATGTCCTTAATTATGAATTTATTGAGGCATGGCTCAAAATTTATCATTTGCATGGAATTTATGTTGATATTCTATAATTCTTGACTTTGAGGATGATAATGTCATCATGACCTCATTTCCTTTTGATATTTGTTGAAATGTTGAGTTTTGGAAATTATATTTTCACTAATTCAACATAGAATATTTAACTAAGAATTTAATTTGATTTTATTATTTAATTAATTATGTTTATGGTTTTTGTCATTTAAATAATTTGATCAAGTACCCCACTTAAGTGGCTTAAAATGTCAATTTTCTAGAGCACAACCTGACTAGGGATGAATACATGGGAGGTTATCATTATATATAAATTAATACCCTTAGAAAGTATGTTTGGCTGTAATTATGGGATCTTACATCCAATGTGTGGATGAATTTGGGGTGAAATGTGATTCTTACAATTAGTTTTCATAGTTTGGTAGAAATCAATCTAAAATCTACTTTATACATTAATGTGGCCAAAAAGGAGTGTTTACATTTTCCCCTATTTTAGTAGGCATTATAAGACATAGGAACAATAACATATTCTCAAATAATTAAAAAAAATTATGCTTTGTTTATTTACATATAGGTTGGTTGATTATCCCTAGATTCCCCCTTGAGGGATGAGGTGGTAAATGTTGGTGGTCTAGATTGCACCTTAACTGAAGAGGGGGTTGTTTAGGTCCTCCTACTCAAACCTAGTCTAACATGGGATTGACCCTAGGCTATGGGTCACCTAAACATGGGTCATAAATTAGATAAGGCTGACTTATTTTTGTATTTATCACCTAAACTAGACCTAAAATAACTATTTCTTGGAAAAGGGAGAGAGATTGACAATAATTCATAAATACATTTAAAATGAGGTGATATACCAAATGCTTTGATCTTTATAATTTCTCAATACACACTATAGGATGATTTTAAAACTACATAACATCACTTAATTCACTCTTTGATCAGCTTCCACATAGGTATTTAATAAAAAGGCCTTGACTAGTTATCAACCTAGCATGGGAGGGTAGTTGTCCACTTCTACAATGACTAATAGACTATATATGCACTTAGAATGACTTATGAGAACTATCAAAACATTTCATGAAGGTGATAAAACTTATATAGAGTCAATTAAAACATAAATTCACTTGACCACATCAATGAATTCATAAGATACACTTCAACTCAGCTTTACAAATGAATAAATTTAGTATTTATTGAGCTAAATAGGTTTTACAATGCCAATATTGGTAGAGTATAGTCATGCCAAAGAGAGTGATGTTTTTTAAGGCTTAGAAGCACATATATAGTATAATGGGATGAGAGAGATGGGGATAATGCTTATAAGGATGGAGAAGGGAGCATAATAACCTAAATTTCCCATCATTCTAGAATCAATGCTATTAAAAAAGATCATTGTGTCTAAGACTACTTCTAAAAAGTGGCTAAAAACAATAATATTAGTCACTTTCACCTATTTCTAGTTTGCATTGATGCTCCTTACGGTTACAATGGCATAATAGTCATTTTATAGCTAAATTCAAGAATCAAAGTCATTAAAATAGCTAGATCAATATTTTACAATCTCATTTCAACATTGATGCAATTACAATAGCTCAAACAATCCATTTTAATCATGTTCTAGCATTGATTGTTCCTCACTAGTTGGTTTTTGGCATGCAAGAATGGAGACAAGTGTCATAGTCATGTTACTAGATTTAGTGATGAACCTATCAAAATCAATGTGTCTAAATCCATGACATACTTTTGCAATATTTACTCTTGTTAGACTTCAACTATATTTTATTTGACTTTTGATATTGTCCCTTGATCTTGACCTGGGTTTCTAAGAATGTGCCACATAGTAGTTCCTCATTCAATCTTAGGATATTGCTTAACCTTTGACCCTATGCATATTGTTGATCTAATTTTATACAACTTGATCATGCTCCATTCATCTTTTATCAGTTTTACATGCTTAAGACAATTGGAATCTTTTCATTAGCCTTCAAGATCTACTGACTCTTTGGCCTCTTGCTCATCATTGATCTAGTTTATATGATGGATATCTCACCATTAATATATTAGGACCACCATTTCTATCAGTTATCACACACCATTATATCTTTGATCAAGAACCTAACATATTGACACTTATAATCTCCACATTCATGTTGACATTTTGAGTCAATTCTCACCATTGATCTTTGAGACCAACTAATATCTTTTAGATCACTCCTTGTCATTAGATTTGATCTTGTCTCTTGATATTTAGACACTTATCAGTTGCACATTTAACCTTAGAATATTTAAATTTAAATAGATATTTTTCAAGGCTTAAACTTGATGTCCCCACACTCATTTCATTCTACAAGTCTAACTTCAAAGATTTATATCTTGAGATATAAAAGACATCAAGATATAAAATTTGTAGAGGATGATCTAGGCATGAATAATACCATTTTCATGCAATATTTTATCTTGAGAGGCCTCCAAAGTGTATATATCAAATGTGAAACTAGATTGACCCATTCATTCTTATGTGACATGTTATGATGGTTTGGTTGTCTAATATCACCAAAATCACACTTTAAGCTTACTTAAAGTTTTTCAAAATCTTTCCAGTGACAAATGATCTTCTCTTGGACTTTGTCTATTCTTTCCACTATTATATCACTATTCTATTAGGACACTGCTCACATTATTATTTTGGATTAGGCATATGTAGGCCAAATTTGGCCAACATATTTAGTGACTTAGCTAGTTAGTATAACTAATATGCTTGAGAACTTAGAAAATTTATATGACTCTTAATCTAATAGATGAATTTAAGTACCCTTTGGATTTATAAAGATAATGAATTCCAAAAAAATAAGGAGGGAAACAAATAAAAGAGGGAAGATAACTAAACAAATCAAAAGAAAACTAACTCATGTGCTAGAACAACACTTGGAGGAAAGCCAAAACTAACTAACTATGTACAAGGGACTTAGCTTCCTTAATATTAATGTTTTAGATGTATCCAATTAACTGGGATAAGAAGTTCTTCACCATCCATCCTTGTAAGTTATAAGGCATTATGAGATTTGTAGCTGGAGATTATGTATGGACCACTCCAAAGAGAGTAAAAAAATATATGCCTTCTTGGCTTAGCTCTATCCTCATCCCACTTGAGGACCAAATCTCCTTCTTTGAAACTTTATGAAGAATCTCCTTTGTCAAAGGCTCTCTTTAGCTTTTCTTGATTTCTTTCCATGGATAACATGGACTGATGTCTTGTTTCTTCCAACTCTATAAGCTCAGCATATCTGACCTCTATAGGTTCATTCTCCAATAACTCAAGTTGATGCATCAGTTTTATGGCAAAAATTCAAGAGAAATAGGGATTCTTGTTTCCTTACCATATATTTTCTTATAAGGGGAGTTGGATATTGACTTCTTATAGGTGATCCTATTATCCCACAGAGCTGATTTCAATTTGAGATGCCATGACCTCTAATTATCTTCAATGGTCCTTCTTAGGATCTTTAGTAGGTTCTTATTAGTTGAATTAGCAAGGTAATTGCCTTGGGGATAGTATTTTGATGAAGTGATAAGAAAGACACTATGTTGAACTACCTATTGGTTGATATTAGACCCCAAAAGGGCCATAACATTGTCAAAAATTATGGTTGAAGGGGCTTCAAACCTAGTAAGTAGACCTCCATAGAAATCTAGAAAATTGATCTCATTTGCCTCCTTTAATGCCACTACTTATATCTATCTATTAAAGTAATATATGGAAGTTAGTATCCATTTATGACCTAAGATTGAAGGAGGGTTAATGAGACTAATAAATTATAATCCCCATTAGATAAAGAGCTGATCCATTGTAATTGGTTAGAGATGTAAGGTTGCAAGTTTCACTTTTCTAATAAACATAACATATCATTTGCATTTTATAACCCATGCACGGAAATCACCAAATATGCTTCGAAATAATACCCACCTCTCATGATCTTATGGACTATAGTCCATGCTATGCAATTCCCTCCACCATGCCCATCATGAAACTCTTCAAGTAGTATTTCCATTTGATATGGCTTAATACATCTTAACATCATGCCATTGATGTCCTTATTGAACAAAACACAATAAAAGAAAAGGAAAGGAATGGATTGAAAAATAAAATATATTATTTTTAAAGGATTTAGGTGAGGGATAAATACCATCTTGGAGATATCTCACTAAATCATTATACCAACTAGAATGTGAAGCATAGTCAATTGTCACCTCTTCATCACTTGACATCATAACCATCTCATTTGTCTCTTGAAAGTCTTGGGTTAGATGCTTACAAAGTCCTTTACCTCTAATTTTCTTTTTGACTTTGATATCCACATCATACTCCATTATTTTTTTTATCCAAATAGTTATTTTCTCACTTATGTCCTTATTCAAGAGAAACTCATTGACACTTGGATGTGAAACCATTAGGTGTATCTTATTGTTAGACAAAAAGTATCTAAATTTATTAAGATACCTCATGACTAAAAGTACATGCTTTTAAAAAAAATAGTACCTTATTTCATAATCTTCCAAGCCTTGATTGAAGAAGGCTATTAGTTACTTTAAAGCCTCATGATTTTACTACATAAGAGTCCCTAAAATGGTGTCAATGTTAGCATAGGTGTACATAATGAAGTCCTTTTATAAATATAGGTTTATGAGTGTATGAGCACTAGCCATGGATTTATTTTCATAAAAAAATCCTTACTACTTCCTTAGATTAGTTGAAGCTCTGATTCTTCTTTAGAATGGTTTCAAGTGTCTTAGCTAAAATGGTAAAATCTAAGATGTATCTTATGATAAAATTGATCTCCCTTAAATAAAATTTCAAAGATCTTTTGTGTTTGGGTAAGTAAAGTAAAATAATTGAAGCTATCCTTTCAGGATCTATGCTTAAACCATTCTTTGAAACTATATGTCCAAGAATCTTACCTTTATTAACTAAGAAGACACACTTTTTAGGATTTAGGATACCCCAAATTATCTACACCTTTCAAAAACTTACCCAAGGTGAACCATGTTCTCACTTTCATTATTTGAAAACACTATTATATAATAAAAATAGACTAGCACATACTTGTTAATATGGACTTAAAATGTCATATCCATGGATCTCTAAAAAATATCTCCAGCATTAGATAAACCAAATGACATCTTTATTTATGAAAATGTCCCCCACTTTGTGGTGAAGGATGTCTTGAATTGGTATTATTCTTTGAAGAAAATCTAGTTGAAACCAGTATATCCATCTAACAAGGAGAACCTTTCTGAATCTAAAGCCAACTATAAAATCCATTTCATAAATGGCAATGGATAATGGTATTTAAAGGAACCTTTATTCACATCATGAAATTAACATAGCCTAATTTCACCATTATTTTTCTATACTAAAATAAGGACTTCCAACCAAGTTGAGTGCTTTATTGGAAACATAATATCTAACTCAATGATCTCATGAAGCTTAGCTCTCATCAATGGCTCAATCTTAGGATTAATATGCCTTTGTCTTTATCTTACTAGCTTAGTTTCATCTTCCAGATCAATGGTGTGTTGGGCTAGACTTGGGTCAAATCCCTTGAGATCACTATATTACCATGTAAAAACATCAATAAAACTTTCACATAACTCAATGAAATCTTCCTTTTTTTAATAAATGCATACCTTAACCAAATTTAGGTTCTCACCAAGTGAAACTTCTATATTTCAAAAATACATCATATCTATAAATCAATCCTATCTTAGAGAAGATAGATATTTTAATTAAGAGCATGACCAAATATGAGGATTTGTTACACTCGATTATTAGATCTCTTATCACAATATACCATGCTAGGAAGGGTTCCAAATCCTACAATCTAAGACAATCACACAACAAAATTAAAAGAGTCCTAAGTTTTGATATTCACTCTATATCTAATAAACAAGAATGTAAATATAATCTAGTGATCACCAAATCTTATGGAACAAAGTTTGGGTTAGAAACAAAAAAAAACTAAACATGCATAGAAGACGAATACTCACATCAATATATATAGAATTCTAATGCATGGAGAGAGGCACAACTACATTATCTATCTACTCTTACAAAGGATAAATAAACTTAATAATAATTACATTGAATATGAACCCACTGAGTGTCAATATATCCCTTAGCCAAGGTGATTCATAAGAGATTCTTGTGGTATGTAAGGATGACAAAGAAAAATCAGCTCTAGGCTACACAACCTATCTATGCATCTAAAAGACTTCTCCACAAGACAAGATCTATATATTGAAATAAAGTATGGAACCCTAAAATTTATTATTAAATTATAATGGTCAATAAATAGATGTAAATTCATACTTATTATTCTTTGATTATTTATTCTCAAATGGTTCAAAATGAACTTGTATATATGTTGATCTTTCCCTCAATCTTTCTTAATATGTTAGCTATACGAGGTTAACCTGGTTGACCCTATATGTTTTTATGAGAAAATTCTCTAGGTCGGTTGAAGGTAGAATAAAAATCTCAAATGAAAATACCCTAAAATAGTACAAGGTCAACCTAGTTTACCCTATATAATAATTAGAGGTTAAAATTTGTATAGGGTTGACCCAGTCAACCTAATATAGTCAACTAAAAAAGGGGGTCAAGGAAAGAAAAAGGACAATGATATGAAAAATGACTAGAATGGGTACATTAGAGAAAAATAAGATTAGGATAAAAGGTTTTAGGAGATGAGTGTGTAAATGGTAAGTGGAAAAAGGGACTACAATATTAATAAACACTAATAGTCTACCCACCCCTTTCTCATTTCACCTATTAAAGTGTGCACTTAAATAGGTTGAGTCTCAATAGGTTCCTTTAAGATACAAATTGTTAGTAAGTGATAAAATTTTGAAAATATTATGTGTATACATATTCCCCACTCTAAGCTCATCACATATCATGTAAGTGTAACATGGAATGGTGCTTTAAGAAAAAAAACATGATAACACAAAACATTGATGCTAAGTAATGTAAAACAAGCAGAAAATAAGATGAATTAAATGACAAAATTGAAAAACACATACCTTTCCTTACCTTAGTGCCATAGATAAATAAATAGACTATAAGAGAAAGTGAAGTAATCTAATGTGAAGAATGCTAGGTGAACTTGTAGAAGTTAGTGCAAAAAATAACCAAAAATCAAAATTTTTAGAATATAGGCATATGGTAGTGAAAAAATGAGGGTATTAGGAGAAATTAGCAAATTAGAATTGTTAAGACAAGGATAGAATATTGAATGTAAATAAATGAAAAAATGATGGAAAATAAATGATAAATGATTAGAAAATAAATGACAAAATGATTATAGAACACATTAAATCATATTGGAAAGCATGTAAAACATAAATGACAAAAATGAATGTAGAACATACTAAATCACATTAGGAAGCATGTAAAACATAAATGGAAAAAATGAATGTAGAAATACTAAATCAAGTTTGGAAGAATGTAAAACATAAATGGTAAAAAGGAATGTTGAACATACTAAATAACATTGGGAAACATGTAAAACATGAATGAAAAAAAGGAATATACATTCAAGACAACTTGAACAAAGATAGGTAAGAAAGTGAAAAGTAAAATCATGTAAGATAGGTAAAAGGAAAAACATGAAAGATTGAAATTAAAGTGTAATTGAAGATGTGAGATAAACATGAAAAAGGCATACATAATTAGAAACATGTAATAATTATAAATTTCATATATAAGATAAGTGAAATCTATAAAAATAAAACAAGAACAAGATGGAGAAATAAAAATAAAGAAACTACTAAAGGATGAAAACTCACACTTGGTTCTTGTTTGAATATATAATGTAAGAAAACACATTGACCTAATAACATGACTGGTATGACATTGAGGTGGTGTGATAAATAAATGGTGTAAGGATGTAGTCCATAGTTTCTCAAACATGTTGTTTTTATTTAAGGATAGATAAAACTAAAACAAAGTAATGCTAGCATGTTTTTAAGAGGTGAAAAAGAAGGAATTTAAAGAAGAGGGAAAAAAAATATGGAATCACAATTTGTCTATCAAGGGGGGAAAATTAAATGGGTGGAGGGGATAATGAAGTAAAAACTAACGTAGATGAACTCTTTATCTAATTCGAGACACTCAAATTAGGTTTCTCAAAATAAGAGGACTTTCACCCTTAAGGAATTTGAAAAACTTCTCCTATCCACACAAGTCTTAGGTCAATAAATGAAGTATATAGATCATCCCATGAAATCTATATGCATGAAAATTAAAATGGATCTACCTCTACAAAAAAAAATCCTCATTCCTCAGGACCCCTTATAGAGCCATCAATCTACTAAGAATATTGGGTACTTGTGTGAGAAAGTAGGTAGTACCATAGAGTTTATTAAATTATCCAATTCCAATCTATTGGCCTGTAATACCCCAAAAGACCTTATCTCTATGTGAGGTCAACTATGGAGTTTGAGCTTTGATTGGAGATAGGATATGTGCTTATAATCATGTCTTTTGGTGTGATTTAACTTTTAAGATTTGTATGTTACCTTTTAGATATCATTACCTTTTGTGTTAAATGATTTAGCTTTTAACTTTCTTGATGGATTTTTCTATTCATCTTCCATATGGATTTGGAAAACCAAACATGGGTGTTAAAGATGACTTTTATTTGAATACTTGGGACAAGGTTTCTAAGAGAGATAAATTAAAAGAGCATGGGGTTTAAGAGTCTCATAAATATAGGTGAAATAAAACTTCTATCTTGACTTTGACCTTGTTTTATCTAATGTGAAGTGAAAGAAAGGAGAAATCAAGAGAAGTGACACATGGAACAATATAAATTACTTTAAATCACAAAAAATGTGACAAAGGGTGAAAAGGGATATAATTATAGTAAAGTTTGATTCCTTATCATAAGAATGAGGGAAATGGAGGAAAACATGCTAACATAAATTGTTGTGAAAATTTCATCTATCAAAAGAAGAAAAAGATAAAATTAAGAACAATAATTAGTGATATTTTTATTATAAAAGGAATGACAAAATGGTAATTTTATGAGCAAGGTTGGTGCCTGTCCATGGTATTAAACTACAACTCGTAAAAGAGAAACCCATGAGGGTGTCAAAAATCAAAATGAGAAAAGAAGTAAAGGTGGTGTTTTATGAGGAGGGCCAGGTCCTATCTATGGTCTTATATTACAAATTCACAAAAGAGAAATCCATGGGGGTAAATTATAAATAAGATAAAAAATAATCATAAAGCTACTAAGGAAAAGAATAACATAAAAAGAAAAAAATAAAAGAAATATATGAGGATAAAAATGAAATTAAATGCTAAATGTAATCTGTACTAAAACCAAAGAACATAAAAGAAGACAATGATGCTTATAAAGCAAAAGTAAAAAAATAAAGTACACAAAATCAAAGAAACATGAGACAAAAATAACAAGTAATATCTATGATAACATATGTATCAAAGATGTGCATGTGAAATACAAGTCTATAAGTCCCAAAAGGTTTCTTAAAGTTGAATTTATTTGTTAATTATGTATTATAGAATAAGAGTGGTCATAATAAGATGCCCCAATGGGTAAGTGGATGTAGGGATGGGCATTGAAAGATGCCCCAAATTTTTAATGGACATGTAGATGGGCATCGCTAGATGCCCAAACATGTGAGGTGGAGTGAGGTAACATTGAACTAGTAAAATGGTTTGCATTGGGTTCATAGGTGCATTTAGAGATAGGAAAATGTATTGGTTTGGTATATTTTAAGGAGTTTGAATGTGACATATGATGTATAGGAGAGGTAGGAAGAGATAAAGGAGGACCATGTATGATATGCTTTGGAGTAGGAATTTGAACTAGGTACTATTTTGGTTCATGTGACCTAAGAGGTTAAGTTTCAATGGATGTATTGATATGTTTACAATTGTTCATGTTAGATATCCTTTCCTTATTGGTGTAAGAAGAAGGATCAACTATGGTTTGAACAAAATTAGTGATGAGGTATATGTATGGGAAATTATTATTGAACATTAGGTAGTTGATTTTGATGTGATTATGGTTCTTGAGATTGAGTGTGAGAAGCTTGAAGATAATCTTGATAATGTTATTTTGTGAGAGTATAAAGATTGAAATGTGGACCAAACTATGAAGAAATAAAAAAATGGTGAAGATAATGATAAGACTCATGAGAACGACCTATATTAGCATGCTACCAACACAACTTATCAGGATTATACCATTTTGGTGGAGGTTTGGAAGGATCAAATCTCATGGGTTTAGAGGGTGGAAATTTATTCTTAAATTGTTCTAAACTCAAGGGAGGGTGGGTTGGGTTAAAATTAGTTTAATTAGATGCTACACTTTGATGTTTGGGAGGCTTAGATGAATCAATGTTATGTGAAAATGATTGAAAAGGTTTTTTAGTAGTTGTTTGAGGTGTTTAAAATTGAGTCATAATAAATTATTTCATTTTTTCTTTGTCTAAGGCTTATAAAGTTTAAGTGGAAAATATTCAAACTTTGTATTGAAGGGGAGGTTTAATAGTAGTGGAAAATAGTTTCAAAAGAGTGTCATCATTCATGTTATGTTCCACTTTATGAGTGAGATACTTCCATAGTTTGATGAAAGTATGAACATATTCATTAAAATGTTGCTTAAAATTAATGAAATGGATAAGGCAATTTTTAGGAAGGTTATCATGTTGGAATTAATTCACTATAGAATTGAATAAATCCTCTAGTTGTGACATGGAGTGTCTAGGAAGTTGGTTTTACCATTCAAGTGCATCACAAACAAATGTTTTGGATAAGAGCTTGATGGTAGTAAAGGTGTTAGTTTGGACCCATTCCTTATATATATTACCCAAATACTTAAGAAAGAGAGTAGGGTCCTTAGTCCCATTATATGTGATAGTTGGAGAAATGTTTCCAATATATATGGATGAAATTTATGGGGATAAAGGTTCATTTTGAAGATGTTGAAGAATTTTGTTATTTATTAGAGGTTGAGGGATGATATTCCCATTGGCATCTCTAATAGGAGGAGGGACAAAATTTGGATTTGGTTGAGACATGATGAATTGAGGTGGTTTACTAATCATGTTTAATAAATGTTGTTTCATGTTCATAATCTAAGATTAATTGGTCATTTGCATGATGTTCATTTGTTGCAAGAAGTTGAGTTATGTCAATAGGGGGATTGGTTCTTGTAAGTGGGGTATTAGTGTTGATAGGAAGAGGATTATTAGTGTTCATGGGAGGAGGATCATTTTTAGGTTGAGGGTTCCTGACATTGGTATTTTGAAGAGGATTAGGATTAATGACCTTAACTACATTACATGGTGTAGTGATTGGTTTTGGTTTAGGAGAAGAAGGAAAAAAGTGGATAGTTTTATCTAAGGTAATAAAATAAGTGAGTTTATTATGCATATCCTTAATGATTCAATGTTCTTGACTAAGATAAGGTTTAAAATATGTCATCATGATGAGATAATACTAGATAACCACACAAGGAAAGAGGTGTAAAAAATAACAAAGAGACAAGAAGTGATAAAAATAATATAGGGTCGATTGGGTTGACCCAATATAATGAATAAAGGTTAGAAAAAGAGTCAATAGGGTCTACAAATAGTATATGTTAGATTAGGTTGATATAGTATAATGAATAGAGGCTAGACAAATGTATGGGGTTTAATGGGTCGACCTATACAACAAACATGGAAAATTAGAAAGCCTATAATAGATTGTAAATTGAAACAAGATAATTTTTGCAATTAATTTGAAAAGTGAGAACTAAATGGAAATAAATAATCAATTGGATTAACATTGGATAATCTAATTGAGGTAAATATTACAAAACCTTACCACAATGTTGGCTAATTCAAGTTTTTGTAATACAACACACAATTTGAGAAAAGAGCGAACAATCAAATTGAAACTTAAAATATCTCTAAGTGGTTAACCTAAATGTTGTTAGATTATAATAATATTTTAAATGTGATGAGAATTTGGATATAAGGAACGAGAAATCAATCTAAGGATAGTTCTAGGTAGTTTGGGTTGAAAAGGATCTATAGTGGTAGTGATACAGCTTGGTATTGGGGCCTACCCACTCACTTCACACACTATAGTGATAAGGGTATCGGGTGCTTAGCCAGAATACACCATTAACCATGATTTATACTTGATCATAATATCAAGTTAGCTTCCCCCTTGGTGATGAAATTGAAGTAGGTTGGCCTTAGGTAGTCAAATGCTAGAATGCTTGTTTATATTTTATGATTTTGTCATGTGTGCATAAAATATAAAATAGTGAAACTAAACGATTAATTAAGAACCTCATAATTAAGATATGTGATTTATTCTAAGCATACAATAAATAATAAATGAAATTTTGAGATAATTACTAACATATAAGGTTAATTACAACTTTGAAATAAGTTACAACATTGATATAGTTAGTAATGTATGCATAAAATAAAGAACAAGGTTGAAAAAGTTGATCCTATACTATATAAGCAAGGTTTGAAAATGAAAAAGGTCGATAGAGTTGACCTAGTTATCCAAGCATCACATAGAAAACAAAATTGGATTGATAGAGTTAATCTAGTTGACTATGCACAGGTAGTTTTAAATACTACAAATTATAAAAGGAAAGACTATAAAGAAAGACATATAGAGATAAAAATGAATATTTGTCAATTAAAGATGTAGAGAATGAAGATTGTTGCTCAAGAACCTTGATATATTCTTGTAAATTCTACTATCAACTACATTGGTCAATCTTTGTAAAAACCTATTGATGATTGCTTAGAATGTACAAGGTTGACTAGGTTGACCTAGTAGTATTGACTTGATGTCTAAAAAATTACAAGGTCAATTAGGTCGACCTAGTAATCTAGACTAGAAGTTAAAAAATCTAAAAACCTATACTAGGTCATCTAAGTAGATCTAGTAGCATGTACCTAAAACCCTATGCATAAAAGTCAGAGTTGTGTCAATGCAGTCAACCAAATATGTTAAATATATGATAAAAATAATGATGAAAAATAATTAAAGAATGAAATAAGGTGAAAAAATCCTATAGGGGTTAGTTCACATTAGGTTCACCAAAATGTATGCAATCAAAAATGCATCATGTCTATAAATCAATTCTATCATGGAGAAGGTAGAGCATACCTACACTTATGATTGGGAATACATTTTTTAAGTGGGAACATGACCAATATGGGGATCTACTAGACCTGATTAGGGGATCACTTGTCATAATACACCATGCTAGGAAGGGTTCCAAAGCCTAAAGTCTAACATAATCATGAAAAAACCTTAAAAGAGTCCTAAATTTTGATATTCACTCTATATCTAATAAACAAAAAAGTAAATCTAATCTATTTCTCACCAAATATTATAGCACAATGTAGGGTTTAGAAACAAAACAAAACTAAACATACATAGATGACATATACTCATGTCAAAGTATATAGAATTATAATGCATGGGAGAGAAGCTCAACTACATTATCTATCTACTCTTCTAAATGAGACATAAAGTTAGGAATACTTAATTTAGAGCTAAATCCACCAAGACTCAATATCTCCCTTGTCCAAAGTACTTTTAAAGATATTGTTTTGGTATGCAATGATAACAAATATAAATCATATATAGGCTACATAACCTATTTATGCATTCAAAAGACTTTTCCATAATAGAAGATCCATACCTCCAAAGAAAGTATTAAACCCTAAACTTTATTCCTCAAGTAGAATGGTCAATAATTAAATGTTTGTTACCACTTATTCTTCTTTGCTTCTCTATTTTCAAATGGTTATAAATTAACTTGTATATATAGGAAGATATTTCCCTAAATCCTTCTGAATATTTTGGTTGTATGGGGTCAACCCTGTCGACCTTGTATGTTTTTGAGAGATAATTAACTAGGTCTCGAGCTAGGTTGGCCAAAGGGATAACAAAACTTTCAAGTGAAAATACCCAAAAATAGTACAAGGTAAACCTATTAAACCTTGTACAATAATCAGAGGCTAAAAGCTATATATGGTTGACCTTGTCAGCCTAGTACAATCAACTAGTAAAAGGGGGTCAGAGCAAGAAAAAAGAGGATAATGATTTGATAAATGAAAGGAATGGGTACAATAGAGAATAATAAAACTAGGGTAATTGGTTTTAGGAGACAAGTGTGTATATGTTAAGTGAAAAAAATGACAACAATATTACAAAGCACCAATAGTCTTCCCACCCCTTTCTTGGTGTACCCCCTTAAGGCATGCACTCAAAGAGGTTGAGACTCAACGGGTTCCTACAACATACAAAGTATTAGTAAATGATAAAAGTTTGAAAATATTATGTGTATACAAGTCACATAACATATGATTATAATAATTAAGCAATATTTTTTTACAGACATTAATACCTCTCAATTTGTGAACTACAGGTTCACTATCACCAAAGACTTGTAAGGTGTTGACCTTCATCTTCCTAGTCCATTACAAACCATGAACTAGTGCTTCATATTTATTAGAATTTTTTTAGAAGATAGATTAAAAATTAATAGATGAAAAATGACTTTGATTTTTTGGAGAGATCAACATCATTTTATCCCTACTACCATGCTTATTCCTTGACCCATCAAAGTATAATTGAAAAAGACCATCAGTAGACTCATCATCCTTCATCAAGGATAAAATTGTTACATCTTTCTCATGAAAGAAATAAAAACCAAATAATTATTACCCAATTATCTTATAAGGATCATATTCATGTGAGATATAACCCCACTCATCTAGGAACAAATATGAAATCCCATCTAAAGGTTATTTAGTTTCCTCTATACTATCTACTATCACCTCACTTGAGTTGAGGCAATTAGTGTTCACAATAGTTGGCATATATGGTTACAAATAGAACCATGCAATAGGTTCATAATTTATGGTTGAATTAGTTTCATACCTGGTCCTAAACATCAAATTTTTATAAACATATGATAAATATCCTCTAATATTTGAGGTAAAGTCCCTTGACTGACACATGGCAAAGTAGGGAGGCAAGTACATCATAACTAAATCCTACTAAATGGTAACATTGGGACAAGCATATAGTGTAAAATTTAGATAATTAATGATGCATACTATATTTTTTATTTAACCATCCAATTTAAATAATCCTTTATTATTTGGCTCATAGACAAGACAAAGCTTATCTACAATTTGCTTAAGCATGATAGTGCTACTGGCTCCACTATCCATCATTCAGTTATGAACTAGAAAATCACCAAATATAAAATATAGGTAGAAGGGAGGATTTTTACTTGAATTTATCTCATATTTTCCCCCTTTTACCATTTTTTTACCTTCTATACTTGATGCTTCATGGACTAGTCTAAATTAGTTAGGACAACTCCTTATTTCTTAACTGGCTCTGGAGACACCTTGAGAGTTGAAATCTCTTGGATGAGAGTATAATTTGATTTTATAATATAAATATAATCCCACATGATAATTTTTATATTAAATTTATTCATCTAATCCACTATACTAAATGAAACTCCACTAACCTTTGGTTGCATCTTTTGAACCGCTGCTTGATCATGGACTAGAGGTATTTGAGGGACCCTCCTAGCCTCTACATTCTAATTTTTTTGTGTTATATGGAAAGAAATTTTATATTTGGTAATTTTAGAACAAACATTAGGAGTAATTGAATAATTAGTCACCTCTTGAGCCTCATCAATGGATCTTCTTTTATCTCTAGTTATAGTTGCAACTTGATCACTTGAACTGCTAGTCTCACCACCATGATTGAATGCAACATAAACATCCATTTTCCAATTTAAATTAATGGCATCAAGATACCCTTGAAGATTTTGAGCCTCTCTTTTGGGAACCAAAATTGTCTCTTGATACCAACCTCCTTGAATAGAATGATCTTCTTGAGTCATTTGTGGTATAGTAATGTTCTTAACATAATGGGGGTTGGAGGGATGCTAATTTTAGTCATGCATAAAATTATTTTGAGGTGGTGTTGGAACAAATTTTTATGTGTAAGGGGAATTAATAACAAGAGTTACATATGGTTTAGTTGTAACTATGGCTCTATGTGCCTAGCAGGGTGGTCTATTTTCTCTAAATCCTTGATAAAGAGGCCTTTGATCTTTAAAATACTGATAAGAGGCATGATTCCATTATTGATAAGACCTATCCTAGTAATTTTTTTTTGTTTTGAGCTATTTCATTCCAAAAATATTGTAACAGACTTTTAAATTCTCTAATCTCATTAGCTTGATTAGAAGGGGATATAACTTGGGCTTTAGGAGATGGTATAGGAGATAAAGATGGGATTTGATGAACTTGGTGGGGGTGGGGTATATTTTAACTCTAGGAATATAGGCATTGGGGGCCTTGGAAGAAGCTTACCAACTTATATCAAACTATTTTTTGCTATTATGGAAATTTCATAAGCATTTGGCAAGGTGTTACCACCCATGGATTTTATTATCACACTAATTTCATAATTTAGGGCTCTTAAATAATACAAGAAGGCATATTCAATGGATGTTCTAATCACTACAAGAATCCTAGCCCATATCTTTTGGAATCTAAGGTTAAAATCAGACATGAACTCATGGGGAGATATTTGAATGGTAGTCATCTACTCAACTAATGATAGGTGATTAGATTTATCTTTAAAATACTTGGCTAAGGCTACACCTAACTCATCCTAGGTAGTAATGGAATTCAAAGGAAATTTTATATACCACTCCAATGCTTTTCCTTTAAAGGAAGCAATGAGCAATATGATAGCCACATTAAATTAAACAATATTGTGAATAGAGAAAAGGTTGGCAACATCTTAGATGTGCTCAATAGAATTTTTTTGGTGTTCTCTAGAAAATAATGGGCTGATTTTAAGAATAGACATAGGAATATCATGATATTGGGATAATTTCAATGGACTACCTATATTCAATGGAATAAATACTTGATCTATGATAGCCATTTGGGTGTTGGGGATTGCACTGCTTAAGGAAATAGGATGATTATAGGAATAATATTGATTTTGATGATTAATTATTATCCTATTAGATCTTAATATCTTATATTAATCCATAGGTATCTCAATTAATTGAACGGGAATACCTTTGCTATCTAATCTTATAGTAACCTTTGGCATGATAATGCCATCTGGATGGTTCTATGAACTCTACAAATTTAAATATTTTTAGCTCTTGATGATGATGGATTTATTTTTAAAATGTATATGCTTCTCTTTTTCTCCAAATGTTATTTCCTTAAGGATAATGGGTCCCACTATGCATGTAAGAATTGTTGGTGGTCTAGATTTCACCCTAACTAAGGCAGGGATTGTTCAAGTTCTCCATCTCAAATGTAGTCCAACATGAGACTAACCCTAGGTTATGCATCACATAAACTTTGGTTAGGCCTCTAAAGGAGGCCAACTTCCTTTTGGATCTATCACCTAAACTAGGCATAAGCTATATCTTGCTTGGAAAAAGGAGATATATTGACAATAATTCATAAAAGCATGTAAAGAGAGGTGATGTACCCAAAGTTTTGATCCTTATATTTATACAAAACACACTATAATACACTTTTAAGATTATATAAAATAATTTCATTCACTCTTTAATAAGATTCCACATAATTATTTCACAATAAGGCATTGACTAGCTATTAACCTAGTATGGGAGGGTAGTTATCCACTTCTACGTTGAACAACGGATTACATATGCACATATAATGACTTGTGATAATTACTAAGAAACTACATGAAGGTGATAAAAATCAAATAGAGACAAGGAAAACATACATTCACTTGACCATATTTATGAATTTGTAAGACACACTTCAACTCATCTTTAAAAATGAAGGAATTCAGTCTTTATTACATCAAATAGGTGTTACAGTGAAATTCTTGGTACAGTCTAGTCATGACAAAGAGAGGGATACTATCCAAGGCTTAGAAACCTATATTTATATAACAATGGGATGAGAGAGATGGGGATCATGCATAGAAATATGGATAAGGGAGCATAATGACCTAGGTTTCTAGTCATTTTAACATTGATGATGTTAGAAAAGATCATTGTGTATAAGACTACTTATGGAAAACATCTAAAAACAATTGTATCAGTAACTTTCAATTATTTTTGGTCTATATTGATACTCCTTATGATTTCATTTGCAAAATCAAGTCATTTTCAAGATAGATTATGGCATCAAAGTTGTTACAATAGCTAGATCAATCTTTTACAGTATCCTTTTGGTGTTGATGCAGTTACAACAACTTAACTAATCCATTTTGATCTTGTTTTGGCATAGATTACTCCCCATTGGTTCATTTTTGGCATGCAATAATGGAGAAAAGGGTCATAGTCATGCTGCTAGCTTTGGTAATAAACCCATCAAAATTATCATGTCTACCTCTATGGCATCCCTTTGTAATATTTGTTTTGGTTTGACTTTGACCATATTTTATTTAACTTTTGATATTGGCCCTTGATCTTGATATGGCTTTCTAAGAGTGTGCCACCAAATAACTCCTCATTTATTTTTAGGATCCTACTAACCCTTTGACCCTATGCACATTATAAATCTACTTTTTAATGGCTTGAACATGTTATATTGATTTCTATTAGTTTAAAATTATTAAAACATTTAGAAACTTCTCATTAGCCTTTGAAATCCATTGAATCTTTGAACTCTCACTCATTGTTGATATACTTTGTATAATAGATCACTCACCATTGATTCGGTGGCCCCATTAGCTCTATCAATATCATGTGCCATTACATCTTAAATTAGGCACCTGAGATCTTGACACTTGTTATCTCCATGTTCATGCTAACATTTTAACTTGATGCTCATTTTCGATCTTTGATGCATGATCAAATACATTCCATTGGATTTTTAGGACCCATTGACATCTATTAGATCACCACTCACCATTATATTTGTTCTTAGATCCTAATATTTAGACACTTTTCACTTACATGTTTAACCTTGGAATATTTAAATTTAAACATTTATTTTATGAGTCTTAAACTTGATGTCCCCATGTCCATTTCACTTTGTAGGTCTAACTTTGAAGCTTTATATCTTGAGATAAAAATATATCAAGATATGAAATTTGTAGAGGATGATTTAGGCATGAATAACACTGTGTTCATGTAATATTTTGGATTGAAAGTACTCCCAAGTGCATATATCAAATGTGCAAACAAATAAACCCATTCATTCTTACAATGCATGTTGTGATGGTTTGGTTATCTAAGATCACCAAATTCACACTTTAATCTTGATTAAAGTGTTTAAAAATCTTGTCAATGATAAGTGATCTTCTCTTGGACTCTATTTTCTCTTTCCACTATTGGATCACCCTTCAATCAAGACCCTACTTAGAGATTACTATTCTAGATTAGGCATATGTAGGCCAAATTTGGCCAACAGTAAATAACATCCTTGAACAGGCCCTCAAAAAGAGGAAACAACAAGGTCTAGTGGTAATAGGGGTTGAAATATCAATTTTCCTAAAGGATGTTATAATAACTATCATAGTGGTTTTCCCTAGTAAGGTAGATGGATTAAAATAATGATTTTCCCAAACATGGTTATAATCATTAGTATGGTGATTTTTCCCCAGTAGGGTTAATTGCTCATAAAATAAAAATGGTTTTTCCCCAATAAGGGAGAATATATCATTAATCAATCAAAATAATTTGTCGTATTTGGGAAAATTAGCAAAGGGGAATGCATGTATAAATATATATTGCATATGAATGATGGACTGGCATAAAATAACAACACAAATATAAAAGACACACTAGTATGAAGATGCACATTCAAACTAACATGTGGCATGGATAGAAAATAACATTGTTAAATAGGTCTCTAAAAGGCTCAATAACATGGTCTACTCAAGAAATAATGAATAAATCAATGAATGACAAAAAAAATGGCCCATAGAGTAAAAAATAAGACTTACTATAATGAATGAGAGGTAAATTTATTCCTTTAAACTATAAATTCAACCCATGGGGTGGAATTTTTTTCATTTCACTTTAACCCTTTACAAATTAGAGCTCTGACCTAGTTATAAAGAGGCAAAAAAATGGTGCATAGATGAGGGTGAAGGCATGTTAACAATTGAGTGAGAGAGCATAGGTGATCAGCACATGATGTGACACTAGTAAGTCACCTCACTTTACCTTTTTAAGCATTTATTACCAATTTATTATTAGCTTTAGGAGGAAAATGGTGAAGTTATGGTTTGCATGGTAGAGTGAATGAAAAATTATCCCTCTACTATTTGATTACTTCATCAAAATATGGTAGAAATCATTAATTTGGTTATTTCACCGAAAATAGGTGAAGTCACCATTTTTGTGAAAAATAAAAATGGCAACTTCACTAATTTTCCCTAGAAAATGCTAAATTAGTGACTTCCTATAAAATAAGTTAAGTCACCATTTTTTTTGACAAAACAAAAATGGTGACTTCACCAATTTTCCTTGGAAAATGGTGACTTCATCCAAAAAATTTAACTATGACAATCCTAGGGAAAATATTCATTAGGCCTCATAGTATTTATATAGTATAATAGACTAACACAAGATATTTATGTTTACATGATTGGATCAAGGTATTTATGGCACATGATAGATGCTACCATTACTTATGGACACCATAGATTTGGATTGAGAACATGGTGGCATTTATATACAGTCTAGGTCTACATTACATAGCATAGATTCCTATGATTATTATAGATCAAGCCTATTTGAGTGCACTAGAAGAGTGATGGCACTCATGGATTTATAGTTTCTACCTACCAATAAGAAAGGCAATAATGACACTTGAAGATACCTAGTGTATCCTCAAGTTACCTATGAGAGGTCATAGGTTATTCTAGATAGAGCCTAGATAACATTAGGTAGTGATAGATGACTTGATTGGTATAGGGACATTCCCATGGTCTGTGGGAAGGTTTATATTGACTTGTTAGATATGTACACTAATATTCAATAAGATGACTTACTCTTGGAGGACCTGTAACCACCATCCCTAATTGATAGAGATATCTATGTTTTCATGGCTAATATGATCAACATATTATTTCCTAATAAGAGTGACCAATTCTTACATAAGGGCCTAAAAAATTAATCCTATCAATGATGGATGATACTACCATATTTCTATGAGGTCCAACAGTAATTATGCAACTTTATAGATATTTACACATCTTGGCCTACCAAGGAGGTTGGAGTATTGGTGTTTTTACATTACTCTAGGTTTGGGGATGGGAGCACATTACTATATATCATCTAGCTGGCTAGAGATAAGTATGAGGCGTATAGGATCCAATGGCATATGTCTAGATTTAGACCATATAAATCTATATAATACATCATAATGAGCTATACTTTTATTGGTGTATTCTAGATGCATTGATAACTAAGTTCTTTGTTTAGATACCTTAATTTCCCTATCAGTTGTATTGGCCATGATATGATTGGTATACCATATTTATGACTATATATTGATTATTAATATGTATAGAGACACATGTTATCTAGGAGTATATGTTTGATAGATTACTATAGTAGTTTGACATGTTGTAATATGTTCCTACTAACCTAATATGGTTTGCATATAGTACTCATGAGATCAGTCATGATACTCTAGTGAATCCTAGGAATATATATGTGGGTAAATATGGGAGAATAACATAAATTCCATGGTCATATGATGGTGGCATAGCAGATATAAGTTTGACTTTAGCCTATGTTATATAGTTATCATATCTTTGTCCTCTAATCCAATATAGATTTATGATAGATCAGTATAGGTTATATAGGTACATGATGAAAAGATATAGGTTAGAAAAATAGAATGGGGTTGTTTATTATATGGACAATGATGAGGAGAGAGAAGCAAAGGATAAGACTAGTAGTAGAGATAGTGGTATAAATAGTAGTGGGGGTAGGGATGATGATGATAGAGATGATGGGAGGATGAGGAGATGTTACTATTAACCAATTTATACTCTTAGGATTAGAAAGAGGTCAAATTGAGCCATATGAAACCTATTCCACCATAATATGTCATGGTTATCACTCTCTTGGTGAATTAGGATAGTTCAAAACAAGTCACTAGTTGTCTTTTCAAATGCAACAAGCCCATTGTCTAGTTATCTCATGAAATACATAATGATTACCCCTAACTCCTTATCTCAACATGTGTTAAATTTCATTAGATTGTTTGGGAATATGTGAAGTCCCATAATAGTCTTTGAAGTGGCCTTAACAATCCAAAAGTGCCATAGTGGAGATGATTTGATAATGTAGTTGATGAGTCATCATGAACTCCACTAGTGTATTCAAACTATGTAAGTTATGGTTCATTTCCTAGATTTTTAGAATATTATGAAGGTGTGTGTGGGGATAATTTAAGTACTTAAAATTTATTAAGGTATTTTCACATTTTAAGTTATATTCACTTTACTTTCCCTCTTAAAGTCATGTGTCTAAAAGAGGGATATTTGACCTTAAATGTGCACCACTTGACCTTGAAGGGCCACTAAACCACCATCCACACTTTTAATAGAGTTCATAAAATCCATTATGCTATATATTCAATCATTTCATGTACTAATGAACCCATTTTAATAAATTTAAACACTAATTCCCACCAGATGGGCCCCACACATGCAAAGTATACCTCTTCAACCCCTCAATTCATACCATGAACTTTAATACATATCATAACTCCTATTTTCCCTCATTTAACCTAATAATTATGTCTTATGGTATAAAAAATGAGAAAATATAGGGAATTTATAAGTTTAAGGAGTTATTTGAGTGGTACGAATCTATACAGTATGGACTGAATTATGTGGAATAGGGGTCTACAAGAGGATTTCAATACTTAAATATGTGAAATAAATCATTGTTTTAATGTTTAAGATCTAAAAACTAATTAATCTTCCACATCAAGCTCATTTGTAGGCTTGGATAACACTTCATATTTGTGCTAAGTTCATACAAAGGAAATTGAAAGAGAGTCCAATAGCTTAGCCATATAAAGTAAATTTGGTCACCTTCCAATCATGGGCATTTGAATTAGGATTATTACCTTGAGATATATGAACATTCATTAAGAATTTAAATTATCTAGTCACCACTCTCATTTTCATAAGTCAAAATAAGGAGGATGATTTCATTGCATTTTTGGTTTGTTTAATTGAAGTGACGATTATTCCTAATTCTTCAAGTCTTTCAAAGACTTTCATGGCCTCCTAAGAATTTGGATCACATGTGTGAGGATGTAGAGGTGAGAAGCATCCAAACTACAAGTGTATACAAGCTATAGGTAGGATGAAATGGTGGGAAGGAATATCTAGTGGATACACATAAAGGTGAATAATCTTGAATGTTTAGTAGAGTGTCTTGAATTGATTCATGCCTCTTTGGTTAAAAATTTAGATATTCATATAGAACCCTAACTCTATCATGGTGCCTCCAAGTGAAGATTTACTATGTGTCTGAGGTTCACCATAAAAGAAGGAAATGTACTATATAAATGTGACTTAAAGGTTCTCAAAACATAGTATAAACACAACATGGAGTGTTTTAGTCATGCCAAAGGATCCATATCTCAAGGTTTTCAAGCTTCCTAGAGCCCCCATAGGCCTAAAAATCACCAATATACCTTCAAACACCCTCATATCTCTTTTATCAAAATATATATTTTACTAGCAAATGTTAAGGTTCTTTAAAAAGTCCTAGGTTCCATCCTCTAATTGTATGTACCTTATTAGTGGCCTCCAAGTGTTATGTTCTATTAAGTATATAGATAATGGTGTAAAAGGTTATTTTATACTATCTTAGGTGTGTTATCATAATTCATTTCAATCCATAAATTAACCTCTACCATTATATGACATTTACACTATCATTCTACTTATGTTGTAAGCTTTGAACTCTAGTTTCAACATCCATTAAACCCCACTATCATCACCCATAGGACATCAACCCCCTACCCAAGTCTAATTCATGGTATCAAGACCTAAACAAGAATTAGGGTTGTAAATAACCATAAAACCATGAATAATGATCCAAATAGATATATACCCTAGAGAGAGAGAGAGAGAGAGAGAGAGAGAGAGAGAGAGAGAGAGAGAGAGAGAGAGAGAGAGAGAGAGAGAGAGAGAGAGAGAGAGAGAGAGAGAGAGAGAGAGAGAGAGAGTGAGTAAATGGTCACCTACATGAAATCACCTACACCCATTGTACAAAATCCCTTTAAGATCACCATGTACAAACCATCTATGATAATAATAAGTGAATATGAAACAAAATATGAATATATCAAGGAGGTGAGTGGGAACATGATAAATTAAGAGATATCTCAAGTGACTAGGAAGGCTCTCTCCTCACTTAGAAACTTGTCCTACAAACCCTTGGGTCAATCAAAATACATGAACCAGTACTAACAATACTAATGACAAGTCTTGATGTCTACATAATACCCTAAGTATGATATATCTTATTCACATGAATTGAGAATATGAAAACTAATATAAATGGTAAATCATGAAGGTAATCTTAATAAAAGTGGAGAACCTATAGGAATGCATTTAGATTGTGTAAAACTCACATGGTCAATCAAGGTTTCTTGTAATGTGAATGTTCTAGACTAATGAAAGTAGGAACTCCTAGAATAGATGAAAGGAAAATATAAAAAGGATAAGACAAATTCAAACTTCTTAAATTATTTATTTGGGCTTCCCCTAATCCATGAATTTTTTTGGTTTGAGTTGTAGACCTAAAATCGTACAAGTAGTGGTATGACTCTGTATGTAGGAGTGTTAGAAGGGTTAGAGGAAATGGGCCTTAAGGATATGATAAATAATGAAAAAATGATTATTATGACATATTTAAACCCATATATGATATGATATAATATTTATTATTTTTATATTATTAATTTCTTTAGTCTCACACACAAGACAATGTTAGTCAAATAGGCCACAAGAGAAAGTAGAGCTAGTGAATGGTCTGAGTAGATAAAAACATATTCATAAGGTGGAATGTAGATTAAGGAGGGTGTCATGATACATTATAATCACAAATTCACCTAAAAAATATTAAATACCCCAAAAATGAGTCTAGGTATATGATATTTAAGCCTTTCTCATCTAGGTATCAAGACCGTACCTCCATCTTATGACAATTTCATACCTCTAAACAAGTTTAATGTAATGTAGTATATGTGGGATGGTGTTTTAAGAATTAGAGAACATATTTTAATCATGGGAGTGCAATTATTTATCTCATAATGGTTTTATGCCTTTCACGATCTCCATCTTCTTGGACAAGCATGCTGAGAAATGAAGGGGTCAATGGGATAAATGTTCATAACAATAAGTATTGGTTTGAGGGCCCATACTATATAAACCATCATTAAGATGATGGACATAAATAAACCTTAATTAACCCTAATGGTACCTGATGATATATTTATGCCTCTAAATAAATCTAGATGGAGTAATTTCGCTATGAAATGGTCCTAAAGTTCTCAGGTATTTTGATCACTAAAATGACCTATTGATTGGCATGTGAAGGACACATATTGTATGGATTAGGTTTGAGAAAGATATTTTAAGTTTAAATAAATTAATTTACAATTATTTCCATGAACGGTGGGTGTATGAGGTGAGAATGGGTCCTAAGGTCCCCAAATAACCTTATATGAGTCACATACAATAGCCTCCATAATTGGTTAACCATGCAAACAAACCTAGTTATCTATGTGAAAGGCACTATTATGTAACACAAAAATAATATGGCTTGATTATTCCAACATAGGTAATTCAAGGACCCTTAAGGATTATTTTCATGATGATAATAGTGGATAGGTGCCTCACAACTCTAGGTTAATGCCAAAACTTAGAGACCCTATAATTAGACATGTTGGTGTAACACCTCCATTGAGATAATTCTATTTAGAGGTCATAATAGAGGAAAAATTATAGATAAAAGGACACATAAAACCTATATATAAGTGATCATCTATTTGTTTTGGAGGTTCTAGTCACTTTAGGTTGCAATAAATATACCATAATTGGTCATTTTGCCCTTAAAACACCTAGATACTACTTATAATGCATGCTTCTCACCTGAGAGGCATCTTTGCACGATTATAAATGCGTATAAATTTTTCATGGTAGTTTTATCAATTTATGAGAGGTGAGAGGATTTTTATAAAAGTATTTAGTGGAATTGGTTCATATGTTTAGGCCCTACCCTCTATAAACCATCGTTAAGAGTCCTAAACACTCTTAAACCTTCCTAAACCCTAATAAGGACCCAACAAGAGATATATTTAAAAAATGAATCCAAATATATTAAAACCAATTTAAAAACACCTATTTCATGTTTTCCACTTAGAGGAGGCCATGCTCATGGTACTTAGTTGTATGAACATTGTATAAACACCTCCAAAAACTATAACTTTTTAGGGTTTTAATCAAGGAGTGAAGTGAAAAACTTGGTCATAGGTTATAAATCATTAGATGTGTTAGTTTGAGACTTGTTTAACCTCCTCAAACATATAAATTTTCACCTACCTTCCTATAGTTACCTTTTCCAACCTTCAGCAATCAACCAATCTGTAAGGCTAGTCAAGATGGCCTAATCATGAAAGAAGGATATATTTTCAAGTGTGAAATGTTTAAAGGATGTAGATATTAATGTAAAAGTTTATTTAAGGTGTTATTAAATCTTGATTATATATCTTGAAGGTTTGGTCTAACCAGCATAGTCACCCAAATTATGGATGGATAGAAGATTGGGTTGTTAGCTCATAATGCCTATTTAACCAAAAAGATGAGAGTGCTAATGGGTGTTGAAGGACATCAAAGATTTAATGAGCCATATTAGGAAATTTTTAAATACACATTATATTAATTATATTTCATATTAATGAGTATTATGAGGTATTTTGGTTAGTTTATTCAACACAGTCAATATGTAGGTATGGGCAACCACTTAATACCTTATGGAAAAGGCCCAATTATACCACTTTCATTATTGGTAACTGATGAAGGTAAATGGAATTTTATTAATTTGGTGTACATGGACTCTTTTTGGGTCAAAATATGCTAATTTTAGACACCAAAAGTCTAACTAGATCATTCAAGGCATCTATCCACTCAAGCAACACATAGGAGAGTGAGGGAGACTATTATAAGTACTGCATGGACACTATGGCCTCTTCTATGTCTAGAATAATTTATATATCATGTAAAAATATACATATTTACGCATTGATTCCTTTATTTTCATCCCTCATTTGGGTGTATCAAAGCTCTACTAAAATTTTATCTTGCACCTTGAATCAATGGAGATAAAATTGTTAGACTTCCTTATGAGCATTACTGTGTGTTATGATTATTTATTTTTACAAAATAATGAGGTTCATATTATTTTTCAAGTATTATCTTTCACCTAATGTCATTATATCATCTTATGTAGGTAATATGAAGTGTTGATAGGTAGCAGTGGTGTTGAAGAGTGAGTTTATTGGTAGTGTCTCATGCAGACATTCATTATTGTACCTTCAAGTTGTAGACTTTATTCATGACCTCCATATAAAATAATCATGTTTACTACTATTTCATGAATCCTAGTTAATTTATTGTATTCAATTAGATTCATAAGTGTTTTAAAAGATTAGTAAATAGAGGATAATTAAACATTGGTGCATCACCACCCCTAGTATAGGTTTTCCTTTCAAATTTTCATCTTAACCATTTTTGTCCTAACATAATTATGTCTTAGAAGAAGAGTTTAAGTTGATCTATCATGGGAGATATCCCCATAAGCTATATGTTTGGTCTAACTATAGGTAACCCAAAACCCTTAGGCTAATCCTAGGTTAGTCCAAATTTGAAGTAAAATTAAATAATCTCCTTCAAAGGGTGAAACTTGGGATGCTAATAGTTACTTTGTCTATGATGATAAACCCTAGCATAGTAAGTATAGTAGCTATATTAGTTACTTCTATATATCTAATCTAGGCATGGACATCTAATATAACTAGAGCAACTAGGGATAGTGTTATGCTTGAGGGGATGATGGCTAGGGTAGGAGAGATTCAGAACCTAAAAAATAAAGTGGGCCAGTTACAAGTTTAGGTGATCGACATATATGGCTAGATTACTACACTTTAGTTGAATATTAATTGACTAAAGGTAGAGGTGTCCCATATGAGATAGGTATAGGTAGAGTAGGATTAGGCCATATTAAAGAGGGATAAAGACATAAAAAATGTACATAGGCTCTAACATGAACAAGATGAGGCATGAGGTATAAGTTCACAAGGAGGATATTTTAGGATGGTCTTGGAGAGCCTTTGGGCCAAAGATGAGGCCTTATACTATCAATGATCTTATGGTACTATAGTCCCTAAAGATCAATATATTCTTACATTTGAGGTATGGGATGCACATAGGGCTAGCAGTATGTCATCTTGGTTTAAGAACAAGACACATGGACATTAGCCTCATGTCAGTCAGTATAATAGCCACAACCATTACTACCACCAGGATGACTAGAACCACCTCTTAAATGTCCTATAGAATTGCAAAATTAGAGATGATGTTGTATAACTCTGGGTTATTTTTTTATTTTTGTGTAATGATATGTATATATTCATGATGTATATGATATTATTTTATGAAATATATGAAACTCATATTTTATCTATGAACTTGTACATTGATAGTTATCCTTTTTGATATAAATAAAATTCTATGTTTATTTGATTTATCATGTTTTACCATAGCTCTATGATTAGATGTGAGTAATTTTCAATGTTGATGCTTATTGTCATATAAATATAGGTGATCATTCATTCATTATATGCCATGTATATGAGATGTTATACTTTGCTTATATCTGCTCATGTTGATTATTAGTAGGATATGATTATTTAGATATACATGTATATATTAGAACATAATATAGTCATCATGATTTATTTATTATGGTTGTGATTTTTTTGGTAGGTTTAATCTATTTGTGAACATGGGGAAGTATTATTGGTATCATTTTTGGATAACTCTATTTGGCCTAATTTTTACTATAGCTTGTGGTATTATGCATCATAATTATAGATAGATATAATAATAATGTGTATCTTAAGCATGAATAACTTAGTTTACATGTAAATATAAAATAATTAGGTGCAATATATGAAAAATCAACTCCCAAGTAGAAATATAATCCAATAAATAAAGTGTGGGAATGAATACAAAATTCACAACTCGAGTACAAGATATGGTTAATCAAGACTCAAGTGTAAATAAAGTGTAATAATCCTACATCAACCAAAGAAAATAATTGACAATAAAATAAGTTAGTCAACAACCAATTAAAATAAATAAACTAATAAAAAAAACCTAAGAAAAGAAACCAAAACACTACTGAAAGAAACAATGTTAGTCATTGACCAATTAAAAAATAAAAATGAAGGTAATAACTAAAATAAGGCTAATGGAATAAACAAATGTATTAAATCAATGCAATAAACAATCAAGTGGAAGAAAGAGAAATAGATAAACTAATCCAAGGTAAAATAAATAAATAAAAAAGCTAAAACACATGTAATAAACAATTAAGTTCAAGCAATACTAATAGATGACCTAAGTTAAGTCGCAACGAAAAAAGGACTATTCTAAATCAAACAACTAAAGTAATAAAAATAAAATAACAAAAAACTAATTTAAAATAAATGAATAAATAAGTAATCTAAATATTTGTGTAAGTGTAATAGAATCACTATGCTCAATACAAAAGGTATGACAACAAAGGTGGCCCCTAAGATATAGATAATAATGCCATTAGAATGATTATGGGGAATATAAAAATAAGTAATGGGTGATTGATCTAACTTAGAATGCATAGACACAAGTTCCAGCATAGACTTTAGGCCAAAATTAGTTCTCCCAGGAATGGGATAGAATTAAAATGATGATAAAAAAGAGATAATTCATAGAAGAAAGTTTCAATGGACTCATAAAATGGTGAGAGTGTAAGAAAAGAGGGGTTTATGCTCATTATTATGAGAATTCATGCACAAAAAATTACAAAATTGTAAGAGTGTGGTTTAGGTTAACACTAAAAGATAAAAGATGAGTGTTCACAAATGAACTGGGTTCATATTGTTCATTGTTTCTAAGGCTTAGAATGAGAATGATATCATAAAATGTTGACTTTAAGTAATAAAAACATGGTGAGAGTGTGAGATGTCTTATAATTCAAAAAATGATGATAGCATATGGAGATAAACCTAGAGGATGGAATGGTCTAGGAAAAATTGTGAATAAAATCAATCACCGTAATTGGTCAAGCTAACTCCAAATGCACTAAGCAAGTAGAAATTAGATAGATAGTCCCATAGACATGAGGTCTATCATGGAATTTAGGTTGAATTTATTTCTCCCAAGAATGGGATGGAACTATTTGTAGTTTTTGACACCACATACCAAAAATGCCACCCTTACCATTTGAAACTTTGCACTTCATGCTAATTTTACCTTGAAGGTTTTTTACATGTTGCTAAGAGAAATTGAAAGAAGAAAGAAAAGGGACATTTCTGAGAAGAAATTCCTTTTTGAAAAGGCAAAAGGTTCACTTTATAAAATTTGAAGGGTGCATATCCTTTGGAAGAGGTTCATTTTTAAGTTTCTTGAAGGATACTTTCCCTTCAAAAAGACCATTCGAAATATTCTCAAAGGGTAGTTACCCTTCAAAAAAGTTCATTTTCATAAGTTGATAGGTATTTTTCTCAAGAATCAGTCCATCAAAACTCTTCTAAAATGTTTTTTTATCTCAAATAAAAGGGCACTTGAACTTTTTCAAAAGGCCATTTTTCACTTTTTTGAAAGGCATTTTCAAAAGAAGTGGTCCTCTTCAAAAATTTTGAAAGGTACTTTCAAATTTTTTTGAAGGGTATGTTACTTTTAGAAGGGCCATTTTCAAAAAGTTCCAAAGGCCATTTTCACAAAATAAAAGGGTACTTTTCAATTTTCTTGAAGGGTATTTTCCTTTCAGGAAGGTATCTTTCAAAAGCTGAAGGATTATTTTTAGAAAAGTATCATAAGAAAAAGTAAAAAGAAATTAAGCAGCCAAAAAGTTTAAAGGAATTAATCTAAAGTAATTCCTTTGGGATAAAGTGATGAGACAAAAATATATGTAAATTTTCCAAAAGGAAACATCCAAAAGAAATAACTCAAGGAATTGACAGTCCCACATACATCAAGTTTGAGCCTTAGAAAATATCTATTAGGGTTCAATTATCCCATGACCTACTCACAAATTTTAAATTTGAGCACCTAAAAGTAGCCGTTGGTATTCAAAATATCAAAGGGTTCATCAAGATTTCCACAAATCTTGACACTTGTCAAGATATCATGATAAAAGATCAACAACATGAGTGATAGTCAAATGGTCAGCAAATATAGAGAGGTATTCAATCAGGGATAAATGGCATAAGCCTATCTAATTGGTAGGAGATCGATGACTCATGTGCATCCATGCACAATAATATCAATGGAAATGTAAAAGGCCAAAGGGGGTATCAATTTTAATATAAAATATATAAGTTAAAAACAATAGTAAGGAGTATGCGAGGTTTTAAATGCAAGAGATAAAATCATGTATACTTGGAAGGAACATGAAACTATCTATGACATGGATCTCTTACCTCCAAAAAGGGATAATTAAATGCAAGAGGGGATCAAGTAGATTTATGATAATCTTTGATGGTTCATTTCATGGTCAATCATTTATACACTCTATGACATAGTGGTGGTTACAGCCATTTATGACCCCCTCTCTGTCCTCTCATGTAATGTCCCCTCTTCTCTCATCCCTTTATAGTATATATAAATGTGTGTGTGTGTGTGTGTGTGTGTGTGTGTGTGTGTGTGTGTGTGTGTGTGTGTGTGTGTGTGTGTGTGTGTGTGTGTGTGTGTGTGTGTGTGTGTGTGTGTGTGTGTGTGTGTGTGTGCGTGCGTGTGTGTGCGTGTGTGTTTTAAAACATAAAAAAGGATCCCTCAACTAGTGATAGATTTACTCTATCAAAATTTCCTTGTAACACTCTCTTGAAGCAATACAAGATAAATTTCTAATTTTCATTGAAGTCAAGTCTACATTATTAGAGTTTAACTTGAAAAAAGTATGTGTTCTCTTATAATCTATGATTTATTTATGCACCTCTCTTTATTTTTCTTGGTTTCTTGAAGGTCATGTGATATGTGAGCCTTTGGTTCTTTTTTGAAACATTAAAAGTTATAGTGTCTATCCTATAGACCTATTCCTTCCTCCCCTTAAAATTCCATCCTCCCCTTTGAACTCCACACAACTAATAATGCTTAAAACTTTGAAATAGGATAAGCTATATTGTGTTTTGTTTAAGTTCAGTAGTAGTCATTAAGGTTCCTAGTCTAAATGTCGATCACTCTCTCTTTGGTTCATCACCAACCTTAGCTTAGTTTTCCATTTCATGTTATCTTTCTCCCCCTTTTCCTTGGTCAATAGTAGGTTTTATTGTGTGGGAATAAAATAAATTTAATCATCTAAGGAGCTAGCCTCATTGAAAATCTTAGAGGTTTATCTACACTATAGGATATCCATAGCCTGAAGTTATCACAATGTTTGTAGTTAAGAGTGAGAGAGCCTGAGAAAATCTCCCACAAAGGGTACAATTCTAGCCTATAGAAATTTTTGGCATGTCTAATGGGACCAATTTTAAGGAAGATTGGTCAAGTTTGATGTTGGTTTGATCAATTTGTAGTGGTTATAGCTTTCATCTTTTGGTATCTGGTGACTCTAAAGAATACTAAATAATCTGTTGATAGAATAATAACTATCTTTCATGCCAAAGGTGACTACAAGATAAAATTATAGAGATATTCCTTTTGAATTTGTTGAATTACATTTAAACTCAACAAGAAGGTTAAGGTTCACCCATACTCACCCATACATAGGAAACTATTTTCCTAAACTAGTTGTGAGGTATACCTACACAAGAAGACCCTTGTTATCCCCTTTTGCTACCATGATCCCCCAAAGGTCTTTCATAGGCTTCAATGGCCAAATTCATTTAAATTTTCCACAATATGATCCTATTCTATTAGAAACCCTTAAAATCATCCCATATTTCATAGGAGACTAAGATGCAACTCCTACTAAGCACATCATAGACATAGCTAATTTCTATAATGTCCATAATGTCATAGTAGAAAATGTATCTATCAGACTATTCATTTTATCCTTTAAGATAAAGACTTTATATTGGTATACAGGTTTATATCATAACTCTATTCAATCATGGGATCCACTAGGAATAGCCTTATTTAAGATATTTGTAGACAAGAGTGATCATTTGTCACTAGTAGAATAGTTGACCATAATCAAGAGAGATCCTCATGACGTTATGCAACACTTCAAAACAAGATTCTAAAAATATTGGGATATAATTTTATCCATTATTAGACCATCCCTTAACTTTTCATTCTTATACTATTTTAAGGTTTTAAATAGTGATATAGCAATAATGATCTAATCCATGGGAGGGAACATATTTCCAGATGTTTATGAGGTTGCTAAAAAAGTAAAAAATTGCCTAGTTTAGGTTGGTAAGCTTACTCCTAGATCCCCAATGACTTTTTTACCTAAAATTAGACCACCCCCTATGGTTATTCCCCAAATTAAGGTTATTCTTCCAACTCTAACAATAACTATTATACCTTTACCCAAGTAAGAGAAGGCCTCTACTAGTGGATCTAGCGACTACCAAGAGCAAAAGAACTGCTTAGAACTTAAGAGCATGCTCCAATCCTTGGGAAATGATGTGGTAAATGTGAAGAGGTAGTAATAATAGTTAAATAAACCTTATTAAGATCCATATCAGCCTCAACAATAGTCTTATCAAGAAAATAGGCCACCTTATAAATGAAATTTCCAAGGATAAGGTCAATGACAAGGGCAACATAACTATGTTAGACAAAATAACTATAATCCAAATGTTGTAGGCTCATCCAAGTCCTTGGTTATTTTTCAAAAAAATATGGCTCAAGAGACTAAAGGGACAATGCCTTGGAATCAATCCTTTGGGCAATCCATTATCCCAACTAATGGCTCTAACTAGGCAATTAATGACCAATGGTAGCAAGTTATTGCTTATGAATATAATCAAGCTTTAATTTCTCAAAGAATGGAGACTCTCATGATGAAAAAGGCATACAAGTCTCCATAATAATGAGGATTATATCAAGTACCAAACCAAATAGTTGTTACAATGGTCATCAGTAAGTAGGAAGATTGTTATGCATCCAATTAATAGGCCAGCTCCAATCAAGCTCATGTCCCCATGGTAGTAAATACAAGATATAAAAGAATGAATATGGGTGAAAACCAACAGGTATTTGAGGAACCTCCTACCACCTCTCCTTCAATATCTAATCCTAATGATCATGTTGTCACTCTAAAGGTCTAGACACCTCCACAAAGCTCATAGATTCAACAAATAGCAATAGTGTCCCCTAAAACTTAGGCAAAGGTTGGTGGTCCACCAATCAACATTGTTGAATAAATGAAAAATTCTAATGTGAGTGTGTCTATGTGGGACATGATTTCCATGCTTGACCAAGTGGAAATCCTTTAATAAGGTTTATCCAAGATAGGTGTTCCAACAACTATAGGTAAATAACCAAACAAAGAAACTAAGGTCCTCACCAATGCAACCTAAGGTCCTTTGGGAGAAGGATCAAGTAAGGTGGTCAAACCTCATCCATTCTACATTTAATTAATCATTGGTTATTATTTGGTACATAATTACTTGGTAAATAGTGGAGATAACACTTTATTCATGCCAAATTCTATAGTTGATTAGTTGAACTTTAAATACATACTAAGGGAGTTCTATAGCTTGATGGTTCTTCCACAAATCCATCTAGTATCATCAAGGAATTGAGCTTGACCCTAGATGTTTGTCCTATTGTTTTGATGGTTCAAGATGTGTTGATATTTAATGTGAATCCTCTCTTTATGTTATGCCTTTATAGAGAATTCACAACCAAAATTGGGGGTTATCTAGTGGCAGATTGGTCCTAGATAACTTTCAAAACAAGGTATGGGCATAAGGTATCAATTATAACTAAAACCATAGCAAAATTTAAAATTAAACCCCATCATCCAGATATCATAAACCTCAATTATACTATCCTTGATAAGGATGAGTTTAAAATTGGTGAAGAATTGAATACTTATCCTGACGAGATTCTAGATTTGTTCTTGGATGAGCTATGGGGGGATAATCAATTTCTCAACGCTTTGGAAGGTGTCAAGGAAAGAGACATGGGTGTCTATTTGATACATGAATAAACTAAACTTATGCCTTCCCTCATTGGACCTAAATAAAACCTCAATGGTATTTGGAAGTTGTTCTTTGATGGTTTAAGGAGCAAAAATGGAGCAGGTGCAGGGGCAATGTTGGTTTCCCTTTTAGGAAATAAGCATGTATCTTCCTTTAGGTTCTATTTTATTTGCTCTTCTAATGTAGTAGAATATGAAGGCTTGATCCATGGTATCTAATGGGCCAATAAGAGGAATCAAAATGTTGTAAGCATATGGAGATAGTGAGCTTATAGTAAACCAAGTTAGAGACTTGAACATTATAAAGAATCCTCTGATGAGGTCTTACAAAAATAGAATTTGGGACCTAATTAAATATTTTTAAGCCTTCAACATCGAAGTAGTGCCAAGGAACTAGAATCAATATATTGATAGGTTGGCTACTATGAGACCTTAAATCAACATCCCAAGTAAACTAAAAGAGGCCAAGGTTTAGCCATACGTCAAGGTGGTGGTGAGGCCATTAGTGCTAGATAATGAAATCCATTGACAAGTTTTTGAAAATGACAAATAAATTGCTTGTTTCTTGTAGCAAGAAGCTAAGTTCTCCTTCTCCAATCAAGATAAGTTTCAACAATAGTATGGGGAGAAATTTTTTTGATTAAAATCTAACAAGCTTCCTAAAGGATTGGTTACACTTGAGGGCCTTTTCCATGAGGGAGACCATATGAGAAAAGAAAAGGAGGTAATGTCAACCAATGAAGAAAAATATGATAGAGTCCTCATCTTCAAAGTCAAACTTCTCAAGATCAAGAAGGTAAGCATCAAGGATGAGAGACATGCTTTCATATTACTCTACCAAGAATACACATACATATTTACTTGGGAATACAATGACATAAAAGGTTTTGATCCAAATTTATCCCATCATACCATAGATATGAAGGCTAATGCTAAGCTTGTGAGGAAAAAGCAGAGACCCGTTAACCCAAAAATAGAAGAGCTTATGAGGAAAGAGCTAACCAAGTTGATTAAATCCAAGATTATATTTCCCATCAAACATTCATCATGGGTAGCCAATTTGGTGCTTATAAGGAATAAGAGTGGGAAGATTAGGATGTGTGTTAACTTCAGAGATTCAAAAAAAGTCTCTTTGAAAGATCATTACCCTTTATCATCCATGGAGCAATTTATTTAAATAGTTATAGGATCAGAATAATTTTATCTTTTAGATGGATATTTAGGTTTAAACCAAGTATTGGTAAAATAAGAATATTGGTACAAGACCACCTTTGCTACCAAATGGGGCATATATGCATAACAAAAGATGCCCTTTGGTTTGTCAAATATTGGGAAAACTTTCCAAAGAGCCATGGACATGGATTTACAAGGATTATTGAATCATATGGTGCCAATCCACTTGGATGATATCATGGTTTTCTCTAAGAATGATAGTGAACACATGGACCACCTGAGGTTGATCTTTGAAAGATTCAAGGAGTATGGGATCTCATTAAATCCAAAGAAGTGTGTGTTTTCTATACATGAAAATAAGCTATTGGGCCATATTATTTCAAAATAAGGGTTTTTTATTGACCATTAAAGGGTAGATGCCATCTTAGCACTCTCTCTCCCAAAGCATAAGAAAGGAGTTCAGAGCTTCCTTGGAAAAATAAACTTTGTAAGAAGGTTCATACTAGGTTTTGAAAGTTTGGTCAAGCCTATTAATGCCATGTTAAAGAAGATTCAAGTTTTTTTTTGGCTAAGAGAAGGAAAATATGCTTGTAAATCCATCAAATAGGTCATTTCCCAAGCACCCTCAATCATAAATATTGATTTATCTAAGGATTTCATGTTATAAACCTTTTCCAACATTGATAGCTTGTCAACTATGTTGATACAAAATAATGGTGAGGGAATGGAATGGCCATTTAAATTTTTTATTCAAGGGCTAGTAGGATATGAGATAAGGTACAATTTTATAGAGAAGTAGATCTTTGCAGTAGTGAGGAGTATTAATAATATTAGACCAATACTCTCCAACAAGGAGATTTATCTCAAGGTACCCCATCCTAGAGTTAGGGATTTCCTCCTTAACAAATATTTGAATGAGAAAAGAGTTGGCTAGATCACCAAAATCATAGAGTTTGATGTCAAAATCAAAATGACCAACTTGGTCATAGATAGAGGTTTTTGTGAGCACATGGTGGAAGATCTTCAAAAAGACAAAGGAGTTTCCATGGTGATTCAATAAAACTCATAGGTAGAGGGACCTATACTTCATAAGATTTGGCTTAATGATATGGCACATTTTTTACTAATAGGAGAATGCCCCCAAGGTCTAGACAAGGAAAATAAAAGGTATTTTAGACTTAAATCCATACCTTATGCATTGGTTGATGGTGTTTTATTCATAAATGACCTTAATACAGTGCTCCAAAGGTGCATAGATGATGACCAAAGTGATAAGGCTCTTGGAGAAATTCCATGATGGGCCTATAAGAGGCTATTTTGCTCCAAGGACTATAATATAAAAGATAATGAGGGTTGGTGATTACTGACCCAACCTCTTCAAAGATGCTTATGTATGGGTAAGAAAGTGTTAAAAATGTGCCCTCTTTATGGGTAAGCAAATATTATCAACTTTTCCTCTCAACCCAATTCAGGTAGAGAAACCATTCATGCATTAGGGACTAGATTTCATAAGAGTTATCAACCCTCCATCAAGTATAGGGCATAAGTGAGTGCTTACTAAAACTGACTACTTCACCAGATGGGTGGAAGCCATTTCATTGAATGAATCTAATGAAAGTGTAGTCTTAGACTTTTATGACAACATTTTGACTAGGTTTGGTGTTCCAACCACTATCATTTCTAACAATGCATTAGTATTCTTTGTTATAAAAATAAGTCAATGGGCTCTCAATATGGGCATATACCTCAACACCTCTTCTAATTATTTTCCTCAAAGAAATGGATTGGTTGAGTCCACAAATAATAATTTGTTGAGAATCATCAAGTGAACTATGGAAGAGAATTAGAGGACATGGCATACTAAATTAAAGATAGCCTTGTTGATTGACAGGGTGACTCCTAAAGCCACCATTGGCAATTCTCCATATGTTTTAGTATATGGAATGGAGACTAGGTTTCCCATTTCTCCTAATTTTTCTACATTAGAACCAGCCTATCAGCTAGAGTTTCTAGAAGATGAGCCCATAAATGTGAGAATAGCATAACTCATGGAGCTTGAAGAAATAAGAGACCTTAAAATGAAGATACTAGAGTCACATCAAGTTCAATTCAATAAAAACTTAGACAAGAGAGCCATAACAAGGGACTTCAAAGAGGGGTATCTAGTCCTTAAATGGGATTCAGATAAGGCCAAGCTAGGTAACTATACTAAGCTTGATAGCTTGTGGAGTGGCCCTTATTTGATCCATAGATGTAAACAACATAATTCTTTTCATCTTGACCAACTAGATGGAGAAGTATTACCCATCCCAGTCAATGGGATTCATCTAAATCCTTTATATTAAAAGAGTTTGTAGCCATTGTATATATTGTACATTTTCTATAGTTTTTCATGTTTTATTCTAAGTGCCTTGTGTAAATCCTTTTTAGTTATGTGTTTCCATTCCCTAAGTGCCTTGGGCACAATATTTTTTATTCTACTTGTTCTTGTTGCTTCAAGGGGAGTTTACAGATAGAGTCAACCTTGTTAAATAAAGTAATAACTCCATGCCCAATGGATTAGATTAAGTAATGAGTTGGGTTCTTCAAGCATATCATACATGCTTCCCTATGAGTCACCAAAAATTTTGGTATTTTTTGACCCCACATACAAAAAATACCACCCTTATCATTTGAAACTTTTCCCTTTATGTTAATTTTGCCTCGAAGGTTTTTTTCATGTTGCTCAGAGCAGTTTAAAGAAGCAAAAAAAGGGACATTTTTTGAAGAAAGTCATTTTCAAAAAGGCAAAATGTTCACTTCAAAAATATTTAAAGGTGCATACCCTTCGGAAGAGGTTCATTTTCAAGTTTGTCAAAGGGTACTTTCCCTTTGGAAAGACCATTCTAAATATTCTTAAAGGGTATTTACCCTTTAGAAAAGTTCATTTACACAAGTTGAAGGGTCTTTTTCCCAAGGAGTGGTCCATCACAACTCTTGTAAAAGGTATTTTTTTATCAAGGAAAAGGGCACTTGAAATTTTCCAAAAGGGCATTTTTCACTTTTCCAAAAGACATTTTGAAAAGAAGTGGTCATCTTCAAATTTTTTGAAATGTACTTTTCAACTTTTCTAAAGGGTATATTCCTTTCTAAAGGGAAATTTTCAAAAAGTTTCAAAGGGCATTTTCACAAAGGAAAAGGGTACTTTTCAAGTTTCTCTAAGGGTATGTTCCTTTGGGGAAGGTCTCTTTCAAAAGTTGAAGGTTTTTTTTCAAAAAAGTATCCCAATAAAAAGTCTGAAGAAATTGAGTAGAAAAAAATTTCAAATGAATTCCTTTAGGAGAAAGTATCGAGATAAAAGTCCACAAAAATTTCTCAAAAGGAAACATTCAAAGGAAATAACTAAAGTAATTAACAAGCCCACAAATTTCAAGTTTGAGCCTCAAAAAATAGTTGTTAGGATTAAAATATTCCATGACTTACCCACAAATGTCAAATTTGAGCCCTTATAAATAGCCGTTGGTAGTCAAAATATCAAAGGGTTCATCAAGATTACCATGAGCTTAAAACTTGTCAAGATCTCATGATAAAAGATCAACAACATGAATGATAGTCAAATGGTCAATAGATCTAGAGGGATAATGAGTCAGGGACAAGTGGAATAATCCCATCCAACTAGTAAGAGATCGATGACTCATAGGCATCCATGCACAAGTAGATTGATGGACATGTAAAATTCCAAAGGGGGTATTAATTTTAATAAAAATATATATAAGTCCAAAACAATACTAAGGAGCACACTGGGTTTTAAATGCAAGATATCAAATCATGTATACTTGGAGGTAACATGTAGCTACCCATGACATGGCTCTCTTAGCTCTAAAAAGTGAGACTTGAATGTGCAAAGGGATCGAGGATATTTATGGTGATCTTGGATGGTTCATTTCATGGTCAATTAGTTGCATGATCTATATGAAAAAAGAGTTCAAGGACATAATGGTGGTTGCAGCCATTTTTGACCCCCCTCTCCATCCTCTCACATAATGTCTCCTTTTCTCTCATCTATTTTTTCTATATATACAGACATTTTAAAACTTAAAAAAGGATCCCTCAACTATAGATAGAGTTACTCTATCAAAATTTCCTTATAACACTCTCTTGAATCAATAAAAGACAACTTTTTGATTTTCATTGAAATCAAGTGTGCATTATTAGAGTTTAACTTGTAAAATGTATGTTTTCTCTCATCATCTATGATTTCTCTACACACCTTTCTTTAGTTTTATTGTTTTCTTATAGGTCATGTCATATGTGAGCCTTTGGTGCCTTTCTAAAGTGTTACAAGTTATAGATTCTCTCCTACAAACCTATTCCTTCATCCCCTTCAAATTTCATCCTCCCCTTTGACCTCCACACAACTAATCATGCTTGTGGGTTTAAAATAGGATCAACTAGATTGTGTCTTATTTAAGTTTAGTATTATTCATTAAGGTTCCTAGTTTGAATATGAATCACTCTCTCTTTAGTGCATCACCAACCTTAGCTTAGTTTTCCCTTTCATGTTATCATTCTCTCCCTTTTCCTTGGTTAATAATAGGTTTTAGTGTGTGGTAACAAGCTAAAGTGAAAATTTTGAGGAGCTAACCTCATTAAGAAGCCTATAGGTTCAACCTCAATATAGGATACCCACAACCTAAGGTTGTCCCAATGTTTATAGCTATGATTGAGAGAGCCTAAGAAACTCTCACACAAATGGTGTAATTCTAGCCTACAATAGGAACATTATCATAAAATAGAATAGGCAAATTAAAATGGTCAAGACCTAGTCCATGTGAAAGTGCCAATTATGCCTACTAACTACGAGATCCACATCTTTAAGTATCATGGATACAATACAAATGGCCTAGTGTTAGAATCTTGTTTAAGATTATTTGGGGTATATTTCCATGTTTTTATATTTTATAGGTATTTTATCTCAATGGAGAATTATGAAATACAAAATAAACTAACTCAAAAAATGATGAGAGTGTTGTCTTAAATTTCTCATAAAATAGAATGTAGTTCACCCTACAGTAATGAATCTGATTAAGTAATAACATGTTAGTGAAATAGGAAAATGACAAGGTATGAAAAAATGGTAAGGCAAGGCACAATAAAAGGGGTGATCCTATGATATATAAAAAAAAGCATAAGGTGAAAGAATTATTTACCCAAAGTTGGTTATAATCATTGGTATAGTGAAGATGGAGAGATCATTATCTTAAAATAGTCACAAAATGGCAAGATCATTGTCTTAAATTTCTTACAAAATGGTGATAGTTTTGTCTTAAGGGTGGCTAAGCTATCCTTAGAAAACACTAAGAACTAGCTGCATAGTCTAAATGGACCTCAAGTCATTATAGTTCACCCTACACCAGTGAATCTAATTAATTAACAACATTTTCATGAAATATGAAAATGTCAAGGTATAAAATAATGGTAAGGCAAGTCACAATAAAAGGGGTGTTCTTATGATATAAGAAACAAAAGCATAGGGATCAATAATTATTTTCCCAAATCTGATTATAATCATTGGTATAGTGAAGATGCCCTAGTAGGGAAGATGTAAAATGCTTGCTAAAATTAAGGATTTAATTATTAGACCACTATCATGGTGCCCCCAATATACTTACCCCTTTGTGAATGAACATTTTCAAAGAGTTGTAAAACTAAATCATCCACTAAAAATAAATTTGAATCTAATTGTTGTAGGTGTCTAGAGTATTAATGAAGTAGAACCAAGGTTAAAATTAGAATAGGGAAGGCAAGGGAGGAATGGTATATGGTATGGTATAAATAAGGTGATGTTTCAACACAACTTAAATGATCCTCATAGATAATATTTCAAGTTTCTCAAGTGAAAAAACACTTAAGATGTATTATTTTCATTGGCTCATCAAGTTCATCTCCTTATGGTGTATCCAACCTATATGCTCTAGATCCATAATTGACAATGATCACATAAGCTCCTAAAAAATTTGGCTTGAACTTTCCTTTTTTCATGCATTTAACATTGGTGTTCTCTTGGTTTTCTTTGAGTACAATATCACCAAGATCAAACTCTTTGTGCTTCACACACCTATTACATTGACAAAATAATTGATTCTAGTATTCCTAAAGACTATTTACATTAGCCTTGATTTTTTCATCTAGTAGTTTCAAATATTACAAACAACCTAATATATAATCCTCATCATCAAGGATATGTTTCAATGAAATTCATAGAGGAGGTAACTCAACCTCAAAAGGAATAATGGCCTTAGTGCCATAAACTAGAGAATATTAGGTGGCTCATATCAGAGTGTAAAAATTAGTTTGATATGCCCAAAGGGAATGAAATATTTGTAAATGAAAATCATGACCAACATCATTGATGATATTCTTAATAATAATTGACAATGGTCTTGTTAGATTCCTATGCTTGGCCATTAACTTGAAAGTGATATGCAGTGGAAAAATGTTGGATATTGTTTAATTCAACACATAGGGATATTACATCCTGGTATTTAAATGAATTACCATTATAAAATATAATTTTAGAGGGGATACCATAGTGGAAGATTGAGGTGGTTTAAAATGAATTTGGAAATTTGCTTTTCTATCAGATAAGTGAGTGGAATGGATTCCACCCACTTAGTGAAGTACTCAATGGTGGTAAGGATATGTTTATGGCCATTTAAGGAATTAGATTTAATATTCCCTATGGTGTTAAGTCCCTACATTAAAAATGTCCATGGTTTAGTCATTATATTGAGTCTTCATGTTATAACATGTATCAAATTGGCATGCTTATGACATTGTTTACACATTTTAACATAGGTAGTTGCATCTACTTCCATGGTTGGATAATAATAACTAGTACAAAATAATTTATTATCAAATATGAACCCATTAGTATGGGACCCATAAACCCCATTTTTGACTTCCATCAATGTTAATCAAAATTCTACCAAGCTTAAATAATGAAGCATATTTCCATAAAATCTTATATGATACAACGTAGGACTAATTACATTACAATGATAAGATTTGTGGGTGAATGATTTTTATTATTTATGGGAAATTTATAGTGGAAGGACTTGGTCATGGAGTTAATTATATAGTTTAGATTACTAAGTGGAATTGGGAACAACAATATCATAGATCATTTCAATGGTTGATGGTTTATCAGCTGGTTCAAGAAGATGTTCAATGAGGAACTGATAATCTCTTTCCTTGTCTATAATTTGGATCATAAAACAAATTATATCCATTACATCTATTGTCTTGTTATTGGCCTAAGGCATGCGTTCAAACTAAAGATAGGTAATATGTTTCTTAAGAGTGTCCACCATGGCCTTATAAGGTACCAAATTGTCATCCTTGCTTTAGAATTAGTCAATGACCTGATTAATAATAAGATATGAATATCAATAAACCAAAAGATGTGGAATGTTCCATTTTACCACTAAATGAAGCTCTGAAATGAGTGATTCATAATTAGCCATATTATTTGTATAAGGAAAAATGATATGTAATGACTTGATAATGAGATCCCCTAATGGTGTTATGAATACAAATATTTATCTTGACCCATGAGATGTGAATGAACCATAAAAATAAATCTTTTATTATTTCTCTTTAGGAGATGTTTATGTCACGGTCATGATAGACTCATACGAAAACCCAAATGTAAGTGGCTAACTATTAGGAATTGGAGATTTTTCAAGTTGGTCTATAATTATCTGTCACTTTATAGCCTTCTGGTTACTATATTTGATCTTTAACTCACTTATAATAATAATCCACTTATCCATACAACCTTGTAAAGATGTTTTAGAAAGTATATACTTGAGTAGATCTACTTTGGAAATGACAATGGTCATATTATTTAGAATGAAGTGGCACAATTTTTAATCTATGAAGACTAAATATAAATAAGTTTTCTCTATAAAAATATAATTGTGCTCATATTCAAATAATGTGTGTCCAATTTAATAAATCATATTTTTCTTTCCTTACTCATCATGCTATGTTAATAGTTTCCCTAGGGCATTTGTAGTTGTATAAAGGTACAGTAATAATGACTTATCTAGCATAAGTGGAAACAAAATAGGTAGATTGTACAAGTATTATTTAAATTGGTTAAAGGACTTATAAAAATATTAATTCCATGAAAAATTAGTGCCATTTTTTATAAAATGGGTAAATGGATGGTACATGTTAGCTAGTTGTGATACGAAGCATCTAATTGATTGTATTTTTTCTTGCAGACTATGAAGGTAATTAAAATTAGATACTAGAAGCATCTTAGTAATGGCCTTGAATTTGGATAGATAGACTTAAATCCACCTAAGAGAGATAGTTAATCCTATAAATTTGTCATAAGTTATTCCAAAGATGCATTCTTAGGATTGAGTCTGACCTTGTACTCCCAAAGTCATTCAAAGATATTAGGAAGCATGATTAGATATTAGACATGGGTCTTTGATTTAACCAAGATATCATAGACATATTCCTAAATTATATCATGAATAATATCATAGAAAATTAACATCATATCCCATTGATATGTCTCCCAATCATTATTGAGATTGAAAGGCATGACTTGACCATAAAATGTTCCTTATGGAGTGGTGAATGTGTCTAGTGATGGTCTTCTAGTATGATATTGATATTTTTCTATTCTAAAAAAAAAACCATAAGGGAAAGCATTTCATAGCCAGTTGTAGAATCAACAATCATTTTGATTTTTGATAGAGGAAATTCATCCTCTAGGTAAGACTTGTTAATGTCTCAAAAATTAGTGCACTTGATACCCTCTATCTTTTTGTTGACTACCATAGTATTAGAGATCGACTATGAATAATCAATAGGTATAATGAATATTACATATAAGAGTTTCAGTAGTTATTTTATTGACCAAGATGGAAATGTGAGGATACATTTTCCTTGGTTTTTTCTTGATTGACTTAGAAATAGGATGTACAATAAGGTGGTGTACAACCAAGGTAGGGTTCAAACTTGGAATGTGAGAATAATCCCATGAAAAAATGTCAAAAATATCTTTAAGAACGGTTTTATGGACTTCATGTTCCTTAGTGAGGGACATTCCTAATTTGATCCACTTTGGATTGGTTAGTGTTCCAATGTTGACCTTAGAAGTGTCCTCCATAAGGATTATAGAACTATCTTCTAAGAGGGTTGGAAAAGATATGAATTGGTTGGAAATATCAAATTCCTCTAGTCATATTGGCTTGTCCAATTCTCTGAAACAAGATCTATTATAATCACCTAATGGTTATAAAGGTCATGTAACAAATACCTCAAGACATTCTAATACAATATATTTAAAAGTTTTCTATTCTTATTCATTTATTTTAGACCCAACAATAATTATGGAATTGGTGGCATCATATGCTTCATTCTAAGAAGGGAAAACATCCCCATATAATAGAACCTGAAATAGGTTTTCACTAAGAGACTAGCCCTTTTTTCTTTAATTCTAGTCCAAAAGGGCCTCAAGAGGTTTTCACTTTTGGTCCTCAATGTTTTATTTTATTTTTATCTTTGGAAAAGTTATTTTATCCAATCTCCAAAATAGCCAAAATGATCTAATGTGATAGAGAAACCTTGTTTATGATCTCCAAGTGGAATATGGTCTCATAGGCCTATAAAGTCACATATAGACTCCTCATTATTAAACTCATAAAGTGACAATGTTGATTCTTGTTGTTTCTAGTTAATGAGTTATGGATGATAAAGGACAAGTGGTGAAGGATGAATAATAGTCATGATGGTGCATACAGCATGTGGGTTAAATAGGTTGGTATTAACCATGTATTCATAAATGTTAGAATGAAAGTCTACATCACTATCGACATCATTATCAATTGTCATTAGTGTAGGAACATGAATATGGTATGCATGGTTACCCCTAAGTGTTTTAAATCTAATAATATGAGTTACCTTGTACTTGGTCATGTAAATTGGCTCAAGATTACCATATTGAGCTACCCCTAAGCATTTGCCTTCATAAGCATAATTATCCATGATCTAGTTAGGGATTGGATACTTTTTACATTGGTAACACTCATCTAATTCATCATTATATAGACAAGAATAATTTTTGGTAAGTGGTTCCTGTTTTTGTCTAATGGCCAATATGAAAATTATAAGGTCTAAGGCATCGAACTTAATTTTTTATTGCCATTCCATATGAGTGGCCTTGGATTTGGGTCTTCCATAGGATTTAGGGGCATGTGAAAGGCTAGCCACATAGAATGCAATATGCATGAGGTATTGTTAGAGATGGTAAAATGATTTAATATTTTAGTATGGGGTGTAGAGGAAGTAGATCTAAGCATATTAGGTTTTATATAATTATAATATAGCATTTCAATAAGGAGGTCTTTATCTTTATTGGGCTTAGTGTCCAGTCCAAAATGATAATTATAACTTTCATATTCAGCATCCAAATGTTTGTATAATTCATATGGTTTTAGGTTAGTAGCAATAGTTAACTCCATCCCAACATGGGGTAATTTGATACATTGATGCAGTGTGGATGGTATTGCATGACTTTCATTTATCCATGGTTGGCTCATAAGCAATTTATATGATAATTAGAGGTCTAACACATGGTAATGTGTGTTGTGGGTCAAGGGTCCAATAAGAACTAGAAAATAGATTATTCCCTACTATTATCATTATTCATTGTCATAGGCCTTGATGGTAATTATCATTGGCTATAGATCGGTTATGATATATCTGAGATGCTTGGACTAATTGTAAAGACAAAATATTAAGACTAGATCCATTGTCTATGAAGATATGCTTAACTTTGTGATGTACTATGATAACTTTTATATACAATGGGTTATTATGGAGAGGGTCTATGGATGACATATCACTTTGGTCAAAAGGTCAATTATTGGCTTAGGACTAGGCGTCTAACTAAAGCATGAAATTTTTTTGGTGTGATGTCATTTGGGACTTAGGAGTAGGTCAAGAGTTTTGTAAGGACATTTTTTATTATAGATGTATGCAAAAGTCCAAAATAGAAATTTGTGTGGCATATTTTAAAGTTGTTACATAATATCATACATCTTATCCTTAGCATTAGTGATTGTTTTAATATTAACTAGCATAGTGGATGGAATAGGCTCACTAGTAGAAGTTGGTTATGATCTTGAAATAGTGACTTTAGTATGCTGAGTTATGATTGCATAATCTAGATTGGGTAGAGTGCCATTATAATGATAGGAATAGGGAGAAACATTTGGGATGATAATCCTTAATTATTTTTACAATTGGTTATGGTCATAGGTCAAAATATGATTACCACCATAGGAAGGTTGATAGGAATTTTTAGGCACTAATTTTGGTCTATTGGCAGTTAGTATATGACTACATGTAATAGAACCTACAACTTTATTATTGTCAAATGCAAGAGCATGATAAGCCTCTTAGTTAGATGGCTCTTTTTTACCTTGGTTTTAATGATTATATTGATGGTATTGTCACTACTATTATTGATATTTTTGTTATTATTGTTGTGGAGGTAGTCTTTATTGTTTCTAAATATTATTTTTAGCATTATGTTGTGGAAAAGGATCATGGTAAATACCTAGGTTCTAATTGGAAGTAGAAGCCTTATTATCCAATTTGATCTCTTCATTTTCCAACATGTTTTGATTAGGTGCCTTTATTACACACATTGATATATGGATTTTCATTTAACTTGGTGATAATCAAAGAATTCATGTTCTTTGTACCAATAAAAAAAATAAAATCCTTGAGGGAATGGCTTAGGAATGTACCAAATAATCATATTAGCAATGGATAAATTTAAGAATACTAACTCAATTGGTTCTCCAAGATCACTAAAAACTTTATCCTTAGGTTTTATTATTGGAGGAGGAGAAAATGTTTTCATATATGGAATTGGTTATATATTTGAAATTAGATGTGCCTTTAGAATTGGTTGCATATATGGAGTCACTTGGTTAGATGGAGATGATTATATATATGGAGCTAGTTAAGTAGACAATGTTTGAACTATTTGGACTGGGCATGATTCTATAACTCCATTACCAAAAACATTCTTATTATGGTTATATGACTTGTGTTTCTCAAACATATTAGCTAGAGGTGGCATATGATCCTATATTTGAATTAGAATTTGGGTTTGTTTTAGCCTTTATTATTAATTTTTATATGGTTTTGATTATGATTAGGTGATGACAATTTGATTATCCCCTTATTTATAAGGGCCTTCTCAATATCTATACCCTTTTCAATGTTATACTCAAATATATGAGCACACTATAGCTCAAGGTGATAAGATATTTCACTATGGAAGATATTGGTAAATATATATGTCACTATTTATCAAGTAAATTTTACATGAAAAGGATTTTAGGTTCTCTCCACCATTGCAAGTAGCTTTTAAATCTCTAGCCAACATTTTGTCTGACATGACCCAAATCTACCATAGTAACCTCATGTTTCATATTATAGTATAAATTTTGTACAAATTTGTCTAATGGATCATTAAATTTAGATAAATAATTATTTAGCAATTTTATGAGGCACTCTAAGACCTATCTATCTAAAATTTTAGGTAAAAAGAGAAGCAAGTAAATATCACTATATGCCACTAACTAGCAAACAACAAAGAACTCCTTCAAATGCTCCCTAGGGTCCCCTTTTCCATTGTATCTATAAAAATTTGGTAGCTCATAAGCCTTTGGAAATGGTATTTTAAGGTACTTCAGGTTGAATGGATATGAATGTACCTCATTTAGTTTAAAAAATTTCTTGTATTTTCTTGTTTGAATGATTACAATTGCATCCTTTATTTGTTGTAGCTCTTGGGATAAAATGATAGATGGTACATTTTGATAAGCCCTTATAAGAAAATATAAATAGTAAATTTTTCATTATTGGGTGGTCAAAGGTAGATTTCATTGATAAAGGTACAATGGAGAAATTTAGTATTACAAAATATTGGTCTTGTTGATCGACTAACTTGAAATATGCATCCCTTGACTATGATCGTATTGTTGATATAATATACTTTATTGGTAAATATTATAGCCAGGATTAATAACATGATTTTGGTTTGGAGGTAATTATAGATGAGATGAAGGTATTTGGAGTTTTGAAATGTATTATGTGTGTTAAGGTTTAATAGGAACATGTTATTGACTAGTCAAACCCTATTGTATAAAAGACACCCATTTCTAGCTATATGTTTATTTTTGAATGTATTATATATTTAGAATTTATTGATTTTTAGGTAATTTGTGGGGAAAAGGCAATGGTTTATTAATGATTTTAGGCCCCTGTTATTGGGTGAACAATTATTTCCTATTTATTACTTGTTTTCTAGCTGTCAGCTAATGTTGACTAAATATGATACATTATTGATTAGATAATGTTTATGATGGATTCATATTTTGTTATAGTGACATATTAGTCTATATATATGGTATTAAATCATTGTTTTCCATTGATAAGGTGTAATAATGTTCACCACCTATTGAATTTTAGGATTGGTCATGCCTTTTTGGGGTGGAATATTAGTCTACACAGGGATATTTTTTTACCTATTATGTGGTTAAGGAAGGATCCTAATATGTTTGAGTATTCATTTGTTGTGTCTATGATATATATTTTCCTCCACTAATATTATGAACTACTTAAATTATTTATGGGTGAAACCTTTTGTTAAGTGTTATGTTGTACATGTGACCCAACCTGGTGTATATTAGGATACACCTGAGTACATGAGTCATAGTTTATTTCTCCATGAACAATGTATTAAACAAGTCCCCAAATTGATTAATTTGAATGAATGGGTCCACATTCATGTTGGTATATACCATTAATTTATTTTTCACCCCATTGTATGGAGTTAACTTAGTAAGTGGTGTATTGGTCATGATCATTACATTTAGGTTCCTGTCCAAGTTGAGGTATGTTTGATGCACTTATTGCATTTATGCCATTTGGTTAGAAATTTGACCCTTTACTTTTACAATCATAACAAGGTATTTGTTATTAATTGGTAGGAGGGATTGATTATAACTAGATGATTCTTGTTTGAATGGTATAATAGCCAACACATTGTTAAGATGTCTAACCAAGCTAGATAAAATTTCATGGGGAAATATCTAGGAATTTAGTGCCTACTTATACTAATCTAATAAGGATTTCATCCATATTTTTAAAAAAGGTTATGTGAAAAAAAGAAAGGATCATAATTGGGTTGAGTTAGAGTAGTCACATAGTAAAGACATTGATATTTGACCTATTCTATTCTAGGTGGTATGTTAGAAAGATATTGTGTGGTTTGGTCTTGGTCTTTCCCTAGATAAGATAATGTGTTGGCAAGATAATGGGATAATGGGTCCTATCCCTACTTTGTATAATCGACATCATATATGGGATATGTATCCGTCACATGATATTCCATCTCCATAGGGATTTTGAGGAAAAGGGTCACCTAAGATAATATTTTCATTCTCTACATTATACATGGTCCCTCTATGTGAAGAGAAAGGCATGGTCAAATAAAAGGTAGATGTCTCCCAAAAACAAACTTGGTTTATTATTGTAAATGTCTAAAACTTGGTCTTTGAAAATATTGATTTCTTATTGTAAATTTATTTAAACTTAGCCTAAAATTGAAAACTCAAAACAAACTTGGTCTTGGTCTAAAATGTTTACAAAAAACACACTTATCTTTAAGAAAAAGGTACAAAATTGAAATGTGAATGTGGTCTTGGATAAGGTCTTGAACTAGGTATAAGGAAAATTTTGAAATGTAAATATTAAACTAGTTTACGATAAAGGTATTCAACTTATTATAAAGTGAAAAAAATTGGTCTATGAGAATGAAATTAGAATTGTGATAGGTTTTTGGTAAAAATTCACAAAGCTATTCTTGGAAATCAACTTAATCTAAGACCTAAAAATTGAAATGAAACTAAATCTAAGGTAATTGGTCTGAATCAAAGAATGCACTTGGTCTAGCTAAACTTGGAAAACTTGGTCTAAATTGAACTTGGTATAAAAGGATCTCACAATAAAAAAACAAATATATGAATTTGTTCTAATCAAAACAATTTACAAAGCTGACTCAAGTATAAAACACTAAGTGTAAAAATTAAAACATTCAATCCCAAGTGATACACAAGATCAAATGTAAACTAGTTGTGCTTAGGTCTATACTTAGAAGTGGGGTTTCATTTTTGGTTTAGAAAGGAAACTTAATTCTTAGCACAAGGGTCAAAGGTCTATGTAATCTGCATAACCATGCTAGATTTGAAAATTGGTTTCACATTTATTCAATGCTTAGAACCTGGTCTAGAGTAACTCCAACTAGTCTATGTGAAAATGGCTATCATAATAATTCTACTTAGAAATAGAAAGGAAAAAATGGTCTAGGTCTCATTTGAAAAAGGTAAATGGTCTAAAATCATTTCATCAGCATTATAATTATCATTACAAAGTGGTGTGTAACATGTGTTTATTTTATTTGTTTAATTTTATTTGTTCAAAGAAAAACAAATAAAAAAAATTATCACCTAAGTTCACTTTCCTATGCTAAAAATGACATGAGGTATGCATAGTGTTGGGTGAATATTTTGTCACTAGCTAACTGATAGGCAAAATAGGTTGCTTCAACCATAGCATAAGGAGATTGGATAGCCAAATGTGTAGATTTACCACATCAAAAGGGGACAAATCTCTCCTCTCATCAATGGGAAATTCCCTATAAATATGAGGACTATATACTATATATATATATATATATATATAAGAAAAAAATAACACTTAGGAGTAGAAAAACACATCCATATATCTTTTTTAGAGATGATGTTCATAGACAAAGGAGAAATCCAAATGAAAACACTGAAGACACTTCTCTTCTTTAAAAAGTGGTCTATAATCAACAACAAGAATTCTTTCTAGAAAGTAAAAGTAACTGTAACATGGTGTAATAACCAGCAGAATGAGGTGTAGCACAAAGTCTCTACCTCAATTTCCAAAGAGTGAAATATGAAGGATAATGGGGGTACAAATTCATCCCAAGATCCTTTACACAAAAATAAACTAAAAACACACACACTAAAGACAATTGTGGTAGCTCAAAGTCTTCACATAGTTGGCTTCAGGACACCTTCCTGATTACTTACACTAGTTATGCTTATTTAATTAAATGGAAAAGAATGCATTTAGGAAATAGACATAAGAATAATTTCCTCAATAACACAAGCTATTCTAGCACAAAGTATGAAAGGTCACTTTCTTTCTCATTTAAATAAATAAATATGATTAACAATCTGAGCTCAAAGTTTCAGTAATCACCTTTGAATTTGGGTAGAGTTTTGCTTCTATATCAAAGAGATCTTGGTGACATAAAATAAGAGATTACAATATATAGTAGCCAAGGAAGACTTGTCACTTTTTTCATGGAAAGGCCCATGCTACATTCAATGCCTTGAATGCATTCTTAGTTTAGTCAAAGGAGCCATGATGGAATAGGGCATTGGTCTTAACTGTGGCATGTCAATTCATCTCAAATGTCTCCTCCAAAGTATAGGCCACCTGGTCCTCTTCCTGGTATTTGCATAGCTATCCACTTTACCTTTACTCGATGGAGAAAAACAAGCCACATCCTTGGTTTTTTCATGCTCTCTGATGTCCACCTAGTGGACTATTTCACCAAATAGAAATAACACCTGCATAGATATTTATGGTCTTTTCCTCTTTTCTTAATGAATTTTGTCTCTTCCTTGTGATCTAAGCTCGTGAGCTATCTTTTCCCTTTTTGCTATCTCTTTCATCTCCCTCTTCAGTTGGTCATTGATTTTGTTCTCAAGTTCATGCCATATTTGAAAATCAACAGATATTTCATTACCTTAAAATTGACATCCACAGGGATGTCATTGGTCACTTGGTCACTTGAACTACATTGAACCTTGAACCTTTGAATTTTGAAAGTTCATTGTTTCAGTGGTTCAATGGTTCAGGTGGTCCCTTGGTTTAATCGCTTCCATGGTTCAATTGCTTTCTTTCCTCTTCGGTTGAACCATCTCTTTGAACTTGTCTCTAGAATTCTCCACTTCCTTCCTTCATTTGAAGCTTCTTCAAAACTTTTAACCTTTGAACTTTGAACCATTTTGGTTTAAATTTCAACATTTCATTCTCTTCCTTAGAATCCTTTGTTCCTTCAAAGTTTTTTGAACTCCCCAAAGGCAAGGTGTCCCTTTGAGCCTTGAGAATGGTCCATTTTGTCATGTCCCCTTTTTAGTTGACATGTTATGAGTTCATGGTTAGCCTATTATGTGACCCTCATAGGCTGATAGGATGGTTAGAGGGTCTTGATGGAGATTGGCTTGGCTTCGTTTAGCAAAAATTTTCCATTTGGCTTTCGTTTGGGCTCGATCAAACATATATTGAGGGAGATATTAATATTTGATTGATTTAATCAAATATTAATTATTTAGCCTAGTTTTAATTAGAAACCCTAATTCTAATTTAAAAAACCCTAATTAGGGCAAGCATATATTTTTGAGGGTATAAGGGTTTCTCATGGAGGCCATTATTGAATTATGCATTGATTATTGATATTGATTTTGAAGAATTCTTCTGTGAAGACTGAGCTCAGGGTTTCAGGATTCCATTTGTAGTGAAGAACGTCCACTCTTCATTGTGTGTGATTCAGAGACTGTGAGATATCAGCTGATCTATTGCCAAATTGAGAGATAGCTTCATACAGAAGTTATCATAGAGGTTTAAAGGTTTGAGAGATAACTTCACATAGAAGTTATCACATTATTCTAGGTATTTATTTTATTAGGTTTGATTCAATAAATTATATAGATAAAGCTTTTTTTGTATTAGAGCCATATATCTTCAGATCACAGGTTGAAATAGACAAGGTGTGCTTAATTGGTGGCCGTACAAAGTCCGTACAGATTCACACAGAGACCGACATCGGCGGGCAGAGATCCATAGCGACTGACATCGGCTGACCCATCACTAACGTCAGCAGGTTAACGACCCCAGTCGACTGATGAAGGTAGTATAACCGACATCAGCAACTGTGTTTTTGACATAGCAGGCCAAGATGCACAGATTCAAGGTATTTTTCAGATTGTTGGAAGATAAGCAGGTTTTTAAGACCGTATTTTAATATTATTTTATATGCATGAGAGAAGACTGTAATTGTAATCATCTGAACAAGTGATAAGATCTTTGATTTGCTATTGAGAGATTATATTGTGGTTGATTTATTTATTTGAAGATATTTTGCAAAAAATTGCAATTTGTTCTTATTTCATACAAAATTTTAGAAAAATCAAAAAAGCAATTCAGAGCTTTTGTCTATATATATTCCCTATTTGAAGGGGATATTACAGTGGTATCAAAGCTAAATCCTGCCATCCTGAGGGTTTATAGATCTTATGCAGCCACAAGAGTTAGGACCACATAGGTATAACACATGCAGTAGAGCCTTGCTTGAAGGTACCCAGGTGTTAGATCAGCCACCGATCATCATGAGTGATAGACGTGAGGGTAGCCCACCCAGGGGCCACTGACATAATGATGATCTGGGTACTAGAGAAACCTACCGAGAGATGACACAGGCACTACAGGCACTTACTACTATGATAAGGAGGATGAACGTACCTGATAGACAGAATGGGGAATAAGGAGATAACAGGAGTGTTACTATTAATCAGAGACCACTACTGACCCATTCCAGGACCGTTGATAGACCTACATGGCCTATGTTTGTACAGGATGAACTAGAAGAAGCACCAGCAGAGGAGGTGGTAGGTGATTCCCTATTTACAGATACCTTCATGGCTGCAACTGATGAGTGGGAATTATTAGATCCTCATGTTCAGGAGAAGATGTCCTTTGATCATTTTTTTACTCTGAGGAGAGAGCACTACAGATTAGTTAGACAGGATAGGAGGCTTAGAGTTTAACTCAGTGAGCTGAAGAAGGCTACTGGCAAGCTTTATTTGACTACTTTTAATGGCAGTGGCAAGATGACAGCTCAAGCTTGGGTTCATAATCTTGACACATTTTTGGCATTGAGACCAATGACAGAGATAAAGGCCATCAAATACACCACTTTACATGTGGATGGAGTAGCACATGATTGGTGGTACCATGGTATGGTAACACTTCAGCATAACCAAGTGATAGAGTACCAGGACTTTGTGGATAGATTGGTTGAGCGGTTTGATAGGAAAGATCCCAAGGTTTACTTTTGAGATTTAGCATAGTTGAAACAAATAGGTAACTTGGAGTCTTTCATTGGTGAGTTTCAGAGATTGGCAGTCATGGTGCCAAATATTTCTGAGCATAGATTGGTAGTTCTCTTCATGGAGGGATTGACAGAACCATTGAGAGGTTGGATCAAAGCCTTTGATCCTCCTTCATTAGAGATAGATATGAAGAAGGCACGTAGTATGGAGATGGCAGCCCCATCCAGTAAATCTAACTCAGGAGGTACTTCTTCATCCAGGGACCACAAGTGCTTCAACGGTAATAGAGAGAGACCGGATTTTAACGTAGATAAATTAGGTGTTAAGAATGATTCTAAGTCAAATCTTACAACACCACCTTTGGATTGAGAGGCTCTTAATGATCTATGCAGGAAGAAGCTTTGCTTCTATTGGAAAGGTCCCTATGATGCCAATCACGATTGTCTTTTGAGGCCTAAGGGCAAGGCAAATCGTGTGATGTGGGTATATTATGAGGATTCAGATTCAAAGGATTCCAAATAGTAAGATGGTTTAGAGGAGGCAGAGGCTTCAGAGCCTAAGGTAGAGGTAGATTTAGAGCTTCATATATTGGAGGCATGCCTATCCAGCATTTAGTCGGATGAGTCATTTAGACTCCGTGGAGTTTTGGCAGGACAGAAGGTCATCACCCTTCTTGATACAGGAGCCACACATAATTTCATAGATGCTAGATTTGTGGAGAAGTGTGGACTCACTACCAAATATTTTGAGGGCATCAGAGTTAAGGTAGCTGATGGTCACACTCTTAGGTGTGAGCATATGATTAGAGACCTCCCATTGCGCTTGAACAACTATGAGTTCAAGGCTGATTATTATGTGGTGAACATGGGGGATATAGACTTAGTCTTGGGTATGAAGTGGCTTCATTCATTTGAGGAAGTTACTCTTCATCTCAAGGACATGGAGGTTCACTTTGATGTTGATGGGAAGACACATATTCTTAAGGCAATATAGGGCAACAGCTTTAGATATATGTTTTTTCATCGGATGGAGATGCTCATACGACATGACATGATAGAGTGCGATGATGAGTACACATTGGCACCAACACAGGAGAGATATGAGGATGAGCTTGGTCTTGAGGTGAGTTTAGTTCAGGGGTTATCACATGTGGTAGGGACTCAAGCTTTCTGTTATAGTTGGGTCATAGGTTGATGATGATATGACTATTTCTAGCCTTCACAATCCAGATTTAGATATTATTTAGGTAAGGAGTTTGCTTGAGTTGCCTGCTGATTTTCATTTATGGATTGGATGTTGGGGTGCTTATTTTATTACTAGGGATGATGTGACACCATTAGATGAGAGTTGGAATGGACATGGCATGGAATTTGCATTGATTGATAGCAGGGTAGATCATGACTTCATTTGGGATCCAGGTGGATTGATGGGTGTATCATTCAACGATTGCTTGAGGGCAAGCAATTTCAGGAGGGGTAGATTGTCATGTCCCCTTTTAGTTGACATGTTCTAAGTTCACGGTTAGCCTATTATGCAACCCTTGTAGGCTGATAGGATGGTTAGAGGGTCTTGATGGAGATTGGCTTGGCTTCGTTTAGCAAAATTTTTCTAGTTGGCTTTCAGTTGGGCTCGATCGGACATATATTGAGGGAGATATTAATATTTGATTAATTTAATCAAATATTAATTATTTAACCTATTTTTAATTAGAAACCCTAATTCTAATTTAAGAAACCCTAATTAGGGCAAGCATATCTTTTTGAGGGTATAAGGGTTTCTCATGGAGGCCATTATTGAATTATGCATTGATTATTGATATTGATTTTGAAGAATTCTTCTGTGAAGACTGAGCCAAGGGTTCCAGGATTCCATTTGCAGTGAAGAACATCCACTCTTCATTGTGTGTGATTCAGAGGTTGTGAGATATCAGCTGATCTATTGCCAAATTGAGAGATAGCTTCATACAGAAGTTATCATAGAGGTTTACAGGTTTGAGAGATAACTTCACACAGAAGTTATCATAGTATTCCAGGTATTTATTTTATTAATTTTGATTCAATAAATTATACAGATAAAGCTTTTTCTGTATTAGAGCCATATATCTTTAGATCATGGGTTGAAATAGATAGGGTGTGCTTAATTGGTGGCCATATAAAGTCCGTACAAATTTGTACAAATTCGCACAGAGACCAACATCGGCGGGTAGAGATCCACAATGATCGACATCGGCCGACCCATCACTGACATCGGCAGGTTAATGACCCCAGTCGACCAATGATGGTAGTATAACTGACGTTGGCAATTGTGTTTTTGACACAACAGGCTGAGATGCATAGATTGAGGGTATTTTTTAGATTGTTGGAAGATAAGCAGGTTTTTAAGACCGTATTTTAATATTATTTTATATGCATGAGAGAAGACTGTAATTGTAATCATCCGAATAAGAAATAAGATATTTGATTTGCTATTGAGAGATTATATTGTGGTTGATTTATTTATTTGAAGGTATTTTGCAAAAAATCACAATTTGTTCTTATTTCATACAAAATTTTAGAATAATCAGAAAAGCAATTCAGAGCTTTTGTCTATATATATTCCCTATTTGAAGGGGATATTACACATTTTGTGGTCACCGAGAGTCCCCTGCAATGAAACCTGCCCTTTAGGGTCCTTCAAGTGGCCTTGTTCTTCAAAACCTTTAGACAAAAAGTTTGAAGGAAATATGTCAAACATTTTGTCTAAAGGAATTCTTTCCTCAGCCTTTGCCACTTTTTGTCGGGCCTTTGAACATTCCTTCGGACAAAATGTATGAAGGAATTCCTTCGAACATTTTGTCTAAAGGATTTCACTTGTGAAATTTACCATGAAAAATATTTTTGAAAGATATCCTTTGGTTCTTTTTGTTTCCTACCCTCCATGAGGGCACTTGTCCTTTAGGCTTTGGGAGACTCCTTTAAACCTTGTGATTGAACTGATTGATTGAACCAACAATGGTTCAATGGTTCAATACTACGTTCCGCTCATTTAATTGACTACTTAAACCAACTGCTTTAAACTATTCATTGAACTCATTTAAGCTTGAACCTTTGAACCATTTTGGTTCAAGGTTTAACAGTTCAATGGGTTAAATCTTTCTTCTTTGAAGCCTTCTTTTCTTTAAGTCCTTTGAAGCCATTGAACTTTAAATTTGCCGAAGCGCTTAACTCTTTAAGTTTGCCAATGTCATTGACCCTTTAAACTTTAAAAGTGGGGTTCAATGGTTTAATGATTCAATAGTTAATTCCATTTGTTTGAGGCCTATTGATGGACCTTTTCATTGAACTTCAACGTTGAACCAGCCTTGAAAATGCTTAAGTGTTGTGAACTTGTTTGTTTGTGAGAGCTCACCTATTGAACCTATGAGTCCCTTGGCTAAAAAATATTGAATAATTAGAGAATTTGAGTACTCATAACATTTTTTGAGAAGGGAAGAGAGAATTTTGGTCTGTAGGACCCAAAATAGTTAATATGTTGTCCCCAAAGACAAGTGATAGATTTTTGGAACAACAGATGGCTCTAGTTGGGGAACTTCCATCGATTATAAAAACAATCGAAGGGAGTAGAAACTAGAATCTCCAGTGCTTTCAAGTATGCCATTGGGCTATAGAGTCATGCTACCTAAAAATAAACATGCCAAAAACAAATGAAAATGAACAACAAAAAATAAGCTAAAGACTATACAAATATACATATGTACGAATGATCTTATTTGATACTTCAAGAATTGAAGTGCTTCAGATGCTACCCATTGTGAGGTAGAGAAAAGGGCATGCCATCTTGATACTTCAATAGGAAAATATTTTCACCATTGAACTGATGGATAGTAAATGGGCATCTCCATAGGGAATGGAATTTCCCATGCATTCCCTTTGGTTCCCTTCTCTTGTCCCATAACAGAACTTGATCTATAATCTAGATATCATGGGTTTTTGTTTTTTGGTCAAAGAGATTCTACACTAGAATTTGATGCACAACAATTCGGTCCACCACCATAGTTCGTTACTCATCCAGCTCAGTCAAGCACATGATCCTCTTGTGAATGGAGCTTTTATATGTCTGATCTTTGATCACCTTTGCTAATTTTAGTGTTGGTAATTCTAGGGTGATTAGTATCTCTACATTGAGACCATAAAGAAGTTGGAAATGTGACATACCTATTATCCTTTTGGGTGTAATTCTATTTGGCCATAAATTATCAAGCAATGCTTTATGCCAGGTTTGTTGGTTGTCATCCACCAGCTTCTTGATGATGGTCACTAGGTTCTTATTGCTCTATTCTACTTGGCCATTCCCTTATGGAAAATAATCAGAGGAGTGGGAGAGGGTAATCCCATAATAAAAATAGAACTGAGTGATCTCATGAGAAGATAAATAGGCTACATTGTTTTTCATAATCTTGGTTGGGACCCCAAACCTAGAAATGATGTTTTCTTTGAGGAAACTACAGACTACTTCCAAAGTAGCATGCTTGGCTGAAATAGCTTCCACCCATTTGGTGAAGTAATCTATGGTTGTGAGGACATAATCATGTCTACCACTTGAAGATGGGTTTACAACACCTATGAAACCAATTCCCTATTACTGAAATGGCTCTTCTATCACTACTAGCTTAAGAGGCAAAGCAACTAACTTGGGCCTTCTAATGAAATTTTGGCACAGTTCACATCTTCATACCCATTTGTATGCATCTTAAAATAGGGTAGACCAATAATACCTAGCTCATAGAATATTATGGGAAGTTACAACCATAAAAAAATGTCCTCCACAGGCCAGATTATGGAAGGACTCCAAAAGTTGGTTATACTGCTCTTTATCCACGTAGTAAAGGAACACTCCATCGAGATTCCTCTTATACAAGCCATTGTCCCAAAGGACAAAATTGGCAAATTTTAACTTGTTATTTCTCTTTTATTTATGAGACAGGTGAGCATGACACTCACCATAAGTAATAAAATGAGCAATACTTGAATACGACTCATTTATGGTTGAGACAAAGAGGATTGTTGACGTGTCTTCCACTTTTGTTTCTTTATGTCCTATTTCTTTTGGTTTGTTATCAAAAATTAATTGGTAGAGACCCCTTCCCTACAAAAGCTTCATTGGTTTGATAATAAGATCAAACTCCTAGATTTTAGAAATCTAATTTCCCCTTTTGGTTCCAAACTCCTGCTGAGTTAATATGGACTTGATTGTTATATCAAGAACCATGGCAACAGTGTGGGAATTCAAAAGGTAAAGGTGGAAATACTTTACTACCTTTACCACTACATAATCATGCTTCTCCATGTTTGAGTATTTCAACTCATGAGCTTTGAGGGGACAACTCATTAAGGATATGGGAGATTGCACACCTTCTTTGTTCTACTGAACCATAATTGCTGAAAGTGTGTGTTTGAAAGCATAACTATACATTATGAATCCTTTGGTGTAATTTGGACAAACTAAAATTGGGGCATGGGCAATAGTTATCTTAATGTCTCAAAATGCCAATTTGCCTTCTTTAGTCTAGTTAAATGTGGCATTTCCCTTCATCATGTTTAAAATATGGTGAGTCTTCTCTGTGAACTCAGGGATGAACCTTCATAAAAAATTCACCTTTCTAAAGAAAGAGTGAACTGTAGTCTTACTTGTGGGTAGAGTAAGCTCCTAAATGGATTTGATTCTTTTTGAGTCAATCTTTATGCCTTCTCTAGATATAATGTGTCCAAGAAGTTTCCCTTCTATCACTTCAAATACAAACTTCTTGGGATTTAGAGAAATGTCATTCTAGTGACATCGTTCCAGCACTTGTTGCAAATGGTGCACATGATCAGGATGATGCTTGAAAAAGATTGTTAAATCATCAAGGTAAAACACAATGAACTTACCCATTTCATCTTTGAAAGAAAGGTCCATTACTCTTTAAAAAGTTGTGCTAGCATTTATTAGGCCAAATGGTATTCTTTGATATGCAAAGGTGCCCCAAGGCATTTTAAAGGTAGTCTTATGTTGGTTTGTTTCACCAACTTCAACTTGATTATATCCTGAGAAGCCATTTATCATTGATAACATCTCTAAACTAGCCACCATCTAAAGGACTTGTTCCATGTTGGGTAGAGGGTAATTATCCTTTAAGGAGGATTGATTCAAATTTGTGAAATCTATGTAGAGGTGAATTTCACCATTCTTTTTTCTCATAGGAACTATGTTTGCAATCCATGTGGAATGATGGATTGTGAAAATTATCCTAGCATTCAACATTTTCTATATTTTAGATAGAATAGTACCTAATATCTTTGGATTATACTACTAGGATTTTTTCTTGTAAGGCACCGAATCACTCTTGAGAGGAATTTCATGGCAAATTTCTTCAATCTTGAGTGACTTCAGGTCATCATAGGAGTATGCCAGAACGTCTATGTATTGGTAGAGAAGATAAGTAAACTTGAACTTTTCATCTGGAGTGTAGCACTTCCCAATGTTAACCATCTTAGAATTTTCTTAAGTACCCAAATTTATTTGATTAGACTCCTGGGAGGAGCTTGAATCCATTTGTTGCTGTTTGATGAACCTGTCATGCTTGTCAAATAGTTTCTCAAGGGAAACCAATCCTTTGGAAATTTTATTCACTTTTAGCTTTAGGAACTCTTCACCTAAATTTGGACATATTTTAGGGACCGATTTAAGTTTTTGAGGCTCAGTGCCTTTGAATTGAAGCTGTTGAAAGCTATCTTTTTATTCCAAGAAGGTAATGATTTGGTTGTCACCATTGAACACTTAGCAATGATTGGCATTATCAAGCACACTTGGTTGAAAGAAAAGGTTTGATAGTGTACTTGTCTCCCTTAAAATCTTGGTGAGGAACCAAAAGAGTTTTAGAAATAGCTAATGCATCAACTCGGTCATTATGATAATAATGCAATCTCTCATTTTTGGTTTGGTATAGGTTCCGAACTTGGCAAACCACCAGCTTAGCATTTCCTTTGGCATGAAGGAGTTTGATCCCCCAATCTTGAGTGGCCTTGAATCCTAACAGTAGTGATTCATATTCAACAGTATTATTGGTGTTACTAAACTACAATTTATAAGAATAAGGGAAAATATCTCTTTGAGGAGATATCAACACAACCCTGGCTCTTGAGCCAATAGAAGAATAGCTACCATCAAATTATAGAATCTAGACATAATCATAAACTAATTTTTCTTTAGATTTTTTTCTAATTGGAGGGGAGGATTCTTCTATACTTGTACTAAGTTATACAAATACTTATGCTATTTTATTTGAATCCATTTTTATATTGTCATTTTTAGAAGTTCCATCAAATGCCACATGAACCTCCTCTGTGGATAAGAAGTAATTACCCAAGCTTGAAGATTCAAACAAAATTTGGGCTTCAGGTGCTGATGTTTTAGTGACAACATATTTTGCCTCCTTCTCAAGATGTAATCTCTGCATCACACCTTTGATTGGGATCCTCACTTTAGATAGGTCCATACTAAACTCACCACCAACATCCTTGTAGAAATTTTACCCAAGAAGAATTCCATATGAGGCTGGGACATCAGCCACTAGGACTGTCATCTTAATCCTCTTATCTAGAAATGCCGCAAATGTAAATTGGGCATCCTTGATTTGTCCCAGCAGTGGCACTTGTTTGTTCTCCATGGAGAAACATCTCCTAAATGTCTTGTTCAGTGTGAGACTAAGGGATTCAACCACTTTGGTAGGCATGACATTGTCAGATGCACCTGAGTTTATGATGCAATTGTTCAGCTAGTGACTGTTTATCAATAAGAAGACATAAAATGGTTCTGTCTTCCTAGGGGCAGCTGGAGGAGTAATGATAAGGTTATTCTAGGTGGATGTGTTCTTGGGAGGACCAAGAGTTACCTTCTTGACATTTTTTCCTACAAGGATGGCTTTATTCTTCACATATTAAACCAACTTATCCAACTGCTCAGGGTTAGATTGTAAGAATTCAAATTTAGACATTTGAATTTTAGTTTTTTTAACATGATCGATTATATAAAATGTCTAAAATGAATTAGGAATAGGGGAAGGTAGTTCACCCTTTTAGTTTTTAAGAGGGGGAGGACTGATTTATGAAATTAAAGTTGAAGGTGAAGGCATACTTAAGGTACTTACTTTTTTTATTACTCACTAGGTCCTTTGGTTGGAAAGGCAGAGAAGTTCCTTATTTGGAAATTGAAATTGTAGGATGAGCTCACTCCTCTATTATTTCCTTATCAACTTGCTAGGTTGACTGGTTCTAGGATTAGGTGAATATAGCATATGATCCATCAAATGATTCACCTTTACTTCTAGGTTCACCTTGGTAATTTAGGAAACTAATGTTGGAGTCATCAGCTAATTCTTCTTCTCCCTCTGTGAAGAGATTAACATCATCTTCTTGGTTCAACTCAGGCTGGAAGGAGAAATCAAATTCTATTTTGAGGTATCCAATTGCTAAATTGATTTGAGGTGCTTTAATGGCCAATTTCCCCTATGGGGGAGGAAGACGATTTGGTTGCCATTGATTTATGGTAGCATTGCCTTGATACAACTAATTGGTGAATGTCCTCCTTGGTATATCTCGATATGAAGGAGCAGAAGGCATCCCTTGTACCATTTTATTTTTGAGAGCTAGCAACTCATTTGTCAACTTTTGCACCATTGGATCAGTGGTCCCTATAGATGGATATTCAGAGGGTGAAGAAGATTTACCTTTATTAGGATCTCTCCTTATCTTCCCCACCAATATGAGATCATCTCCCACCTCAGTGGCTAAATCTTGAGTAGTATCAAGGTCTCTGTGGCTATCACGTCTCAACAAAAAACTTACTTTAGGTAGCCAAGAGTTTATGAAGAAGCATTTGAGATTCTCAGCTATTGGCTAAGTAATTTTAGGAATCTTGTTCCTCAACTTGTCAAATTTGGAAATGAAGTCTTTCATTTGTTCATGAGGCTCGTTCTTCATCTATGTGAGTTGAGCTAGCAGAGCATGCACATCTTCTGTAGGCTTGAACCTAGCTTCAAATTTAGCTTTGAGAGTGTTCCAGTCAGTCACTAACTAAGCCTGTAGGTGGTAGAACTAGTCTATAACATCACCTTGTAATGTTTTGACAAATAGCCTAACTTCTATGTCCTCATAATCCATGCCTATCACCCCATAGGCTATGTTGAAGGTTGCAATATGCTCATCAAGATGAACTCTCCCATCACCAAAGAACTTGAGGAAATTCTTCCTTGAACTATGTGGTAGGTCATGTAGAGTTGGAGTTATGTTGAGTGGGGCAAAAGAGTTACCCCAAGGGCCTTGAACTACCATTATTTGACTACTTAAGGGAGGGATAACAAATTCTTGAGGGGTATATAGTGACAAAGCTCTGCTAATAGTAGAAATGGATGCTTTTCTTGGTAATGGAGACCTAAATTTTTAAGAGGAAAACTCTTAATTCATTGGAGGTGAGATGGTGAAGGAAAAAGATCAAAATCACTTTATTGAGCCAACTCAAATATAGGGTCAACAATACCTTTGGATCTCTAGCTTCTTATGTACTATCAAGCTGCCAGATTGTAAAACTTGAAATGGAAAAGAACTAGAATTACTTTAGTTTGAAGCTTGAGGCTTTAAGCTGCTTGTTCTTCCCTAATGGAGTCACCAAAAAATTGTTGGGTGAATATTTTTTTACCAACTAACTTATAGGCAAAATAGGTTTCTTCAACTACATCATAAGGAGATTGGTTAGCCAAATGTGTAGGTTTACCACATCAAAATGGGAAAAAAATCTCCTCTCATCAAGGGGAGGTTCCCTATAAATATGAGGACTATATACTACATATATAAGTATAAAATAACACTTAGGGATAGGACAACACCATCCATCTCTCTTTTTTAGAGATGTTGGTCACAAACAAAAGAGAAATCTAGGTGAAAACACTAAAGACACTTCTCTTCTTTTAGAAGTGGTATGCAGTGAATAATAGGAATTCTTTCTAGAAAGTAAAAGTAACTGTAACAGGGTAGAATAACTAGTAGAATGAGGTGTAGCGCACAGTCTCCACCTCAAATACCAAAGAGTGAAATATGTAGGATAATGGGGGCATAAAGTCATCCCAAGATCCTTTACATATAAATGAACTAAAAACACACACACTAAAGACAATTGTGGTAGCTCAAAGTCTTCACACAATTGGCTTCAGGACACCTTCTTGATTACTTACACTAGTTCTGCTTATTTAATTAAATGGACAAGAATGCATTCAAAAAATAGACATAAGAACAATTTCTTCAACAACACAAGCTATTCCAACACAAAGTCTAAAAGGTCACTTGATTTCTCATTCAAATAAAGAAATATGATTAACAATCTGAGTTCAAAGTCTCAGTAATCATCTTTCAATTTGGGCAGAGTTTTACTTCTATATCAAAGAGATTCTAGTGACATAAAATAAGAGATTATAATATATAACAGCCAAGGAAGACTTGGCACTTTGTTTCATGGAAAGGCCCATACTGCATTCAATGCCTTGAATGCATTCTTAGTTTAGTCAAAGGAGCCATGCTAGAATAGGGCATTGGCTTTAACTGTGGCATGTCAATTCATCTCAAATGTCTCCTCCAAAGTATAGGCTATCTGGTCCTCTTCTTGATATTTACACAGCTGCCCACTTCAACTTTAGTCGATGGAGAAAAACAAGCTAAGTCCTTTATTTATTCATGCTCTCTAATGTCCACCTGGTGGACTATTTCACCAACTAGAAATAACTCCTACATAGATATTTCTAGTGTTTCACTCTTTTCTTAATGCATTTTGTCTCTTCCTCATGATCTGAGCTCTCAAGGTATCTTTTCCCTTTTTGTTGGCTCTTTTAGCTCCCTCTTCATCTAGTCACTGAGTTTGTTCTCAAGTTCATGCCATATTTTGAAATCAACAGATATTTCATTACCTTAAATTTGACATCCATAGGGATGTCATTAGTCACTTGGTCACTTGAACTACATTGAACCTTAAACCTTTGGATTTTGAAAGTTCACTAGTTTAATGGTTTAACGGTTTAGGTGGTCCCTTGGTTCAATCACTTTCTTTCCTCTTCAATTGAACCATCTCTTCGAACTTGTCTCTAGAATCCTCCACTTATTTCCTTCATTTAAAGCTTCTTCAAACCTTTGAACCTTTAAACTTTGAACCATTTTGGTTCAAAGTTCAATGGTTCATTTTGTTCCTTAGAATCTTTTGTTCCTTCAAAGTTTTTCAAACTCCCTGAAGGGAAGGTGTCCCTTTAGGCCTTGAGAATGGTCCATTTCATGGTCACCGAGAGTCCCCTGCAAGGGTACTTACCCTTCGGGGTCCTTCAGGTGGCCTTGTTCTTCAAAACCTTCAGATAAAAAGTCTAAAGGAAATCCTTCAGACATTTTTTCTAAAGGAATTCTTTCCTCATCCTTAGCTACTTTCTGTCGAGCCTTTGAACATTCCTTCAAACATTTTGTTCGAAGGATTTCACTTGTGAAATTTACCATAGAAAATCTTTCTCAAAGATATCCTTTAGTTCCTTTTGTTTCCTACCCTCCATGAGGGAATTTGTCCTTTAGGCTTTGGGAGACTCCTTTGAACCTTATGATTGAACTGACTGATTCAACTAACAATGGTTCAACGGTTCAATGGTTCAATATTGTGTTCTACTCATTCAATCGACCGCTTGAACCAACCAATTTAAACTATTCATTGAACTCATTAAACCTTGAAACTTTGAACCATTTTGGTTTAAGGTTCAATGGCTCAATGGGTTAAATATTTCTTCTTTTAAGCCTTCTTTTGGTTCAATGGTTCAATATTGTGTTCCGCTCATTCAATTGATCACTTGAACCAACCAATTTAAACTATTCGTTAAACTCATTGAACCTTGAACCATTTTGGTTTAAGGTTCAATGGTTTAATGGGTTAAATATTTCTTCTTTGAAGCCTTCGTTTCTTTAATTCCTTTGAATTCATTGAACTTTGAACTTGTCGAAGCATTTAACTCTTTAAGTCTGCCGATGTCATTAAACCTTTGAACCCATTGAAAATTTGAACTTTGAAAGTGGGGTTCAATGATTCAATGGTTCATTCCATTTGTTTTAAGCCTACCGATGGACCTTTTGATTGAACTTCAACATTGAACTAGCCTTGAAAATGCCTAAGTGTTGGGAACTTGTTTCTTTGTGAGAGCTCACCTGTTGAAGTCATTAAACCTATTGAACCTGTGAGTCCCTTAGCTGAAAAAGCTTAAATAATTAGAGAATTTGAATAGTCAAAACATTTTTTGAGAAGGGAAGAGAGAATTTTGGTTTGCAAGACCCAAAATAGTTGATATGTTGTCCCCAAAGACAAGTGATGGATTTTGGGAACAACATATAACATCCTCCAAAGTTTCCATCGACATACCAACATTGAAAATAATTAATTGTTAATCCAAAAAAAGGAGTACATGTAGGTAGATTTTTTAAACCCCCCTTTGTCTCTCAAAAATTGGTACATGGAAAGGAACTTAAAGTGTCAAAGCAACTCAGCATTTGGTAGGATGTTCCATGGAAAGTGGGGTTAACTATTCTAAATTTTTGACTTGGTTTATCTAGATGGTCCACAAGTGCTTAGAAATATCTGGGCATAAAATTCATGTTCATTAGACCCAATTCATCTAGTTTGTTATGAAAATGTCTTGTCCTTTTCATATTTAATTTAGTCATGTACTTCTTAGTAAATTATGATGTTTATATTGTCACATGGCCCAAGGACCCTTAGACTTATCAGGAAAAATACTTAGCCACTATCCACTCTAATGGTACACCTAATTTATATACCCTACTAGAGAGTGGGGTTGGAATTGTGATGGGAGATGAAACCCTAGGTCAAAGTCCTTATAAATAAACTATGAAGAGGTGATGAACTCTTGCTCATAAGTCAATCTAATAAAAAATAAATAAATAGAAGAGATAGATCATTTATTAGTCACCTAAGTCCCAAGGAATAAGGGGAGATAATACATAATTTTTCTTCAGGTTCTTTGACTCTTAAACAAGTAAAAAAATGTGTTTTTGGTCACAAAATGTACCTAAAGGGGAAAATGGGAGAGCATATGCACAAGGTTTTATGAAAATAAAACTAACTAATTAATAAATAAATAACAAAAATAAAATTTCTCTTAAGATTTCTAAATCTAATGTGTTTTTTCCTTTTAAATCACTTACCAAAATATGAATGAAGTTTGGTATTTTTTTGTAAACTTTGAAATGATAAAAAGTTGTTTGCAAAAGTGTTTTAAGCACTAAAAGATAAGTGAAGTGACTTTATTATCATGTAGAACCCCTTATCCTTTATTTCATTCCCTACAAAAAATGTTATAGGATTAGTTTATGCTTGATTAAGTTTCTTTACCAAATAGAAATTTCAACTGTTAAGGTCTCAAGGTTTTTGGTCTTAGGGTGAAATCATTATTTATCAAACAGGGTGAAATCTATGATTTCCCTTTAACATAGAAGACAAATCTTGACAACATCATTGATTAGTAGGTAAAAAGTCACTAGTTAGAATTATCAAAGTCACTTTTTTCTTAAAAAGTAGTGAAGTCACCAAATTCACAATAGAATGTTCCTTGGAAAAGCTACCATTTTTGTGAGTTGAAGTCATCAATTTCTTTTGTCAAAGTATTTGTTTAATGCAAATTCACTCTTTTACATCAAATTCACTGATAAAAAACAATGAAGTCATTAATATATTTTAAACAGATATTCACACATAGAATGTGAAAAATGATGAAGTTGCCAATTTCTTGGGTCGAAGTCACCAATTAGCATAAAATAAAAAATAAGGTAATTTGAAGGAAAAATTATAAAACTAAGGTCTGACTTGAGTTTTTATTATATCCAAGGAGTTCCAAAAATTCTCTTAGGATGAGTGTGGGATGTGTGATCCCACTAGGCATTCCATTATATATGTAATGGGAATCAAAGTGAAAATATGCATTAGTCACTCGTTAATCAAATCAAACATCAAAAAAATAAGATTGAGACAAAGCATTACCAATCCTAGATAATAGGGGGAGCTTGATAATAAGAAAAGAAAATGAAACACAAATATAAAGACAAAAATACAAATCACTTTGACCTTCCTTATAGCTCTAACTTACTTATTTAATGGTAGTTGTCTTGTTGGACTTGTGTCTAAATTGGAATCTTTGTCAACAATCTAGCTACATGGGCAACTCCTCCCATATATCCACTATGATTTTGGATTTTTATTTTTTGGTAGACAAATCTTCTCTTATTCAATTGGGCATTATAACACCAAAAAAATAAGCATGTTGGAAGTGAGTGTGAGGCCTTATATTTATAAGCTTCAAACTAACCCCAATATAGGTGCAATTAGGTCTAGGCTAACCCCAGATTAACCTAGGGAGGCCAAATGAAATAAATAATGTCCTTAATTATGCATTTATCAAGGTCTATCTCAACATTTCTCATTTTTAAGTCATTTATGTTAATATTTTAGAATTCTTGACTTTGAGGATGATGATGTCATCATGACCTCATTTCCCTTTGATATTTGTTGAATTTTTATTTTTGGAAATTATATTTTCACTAATTTAAGATGGAATATTTATCCAATAATTTAATTTAATTTTCTTATTAAATAATTTTTTTAAGCTATTGGCAATTTCAAGAATTTGATTAGGTGCCATGCTTAATTGGCCTAAAATGTCAGTTTACTAGAGTGCAACCTAACTGGGGATGAATCTACCAGAGGTTATCATTATGTATGGGGTAATACCCAAAATACAGATGCTTTGACATAATTATAGGCACTTACATCTAATATATATATGAATTTGGGATGTTCAATGATTTCCAGGATTAATTTGTATAGTTTGGTAGAAATTAATCTAAAATATGCTTTAAATAGGAATCTGGACAAAAAAGAGTGTCTACACCATGGTTGCATCTATAGCCTATGTGGGAAAATAAATTTTCATTATATTTGTGGTTTGTTATTATTATTATTACTTAATAATACTTTTACTTTAGATAAATAAGTAAATATACTACTATGATGAGATAGTTTTAAAGCAAAAATAACACTTACTCTCTCTCTCTTCATAACTCCTTTTACAATAGTATAGATTCAGTATGTAGATGACAATTGGCATGTTATTAACCATTTTTTACACCTAGATCTTATTAGAGTGATAGATACAATCCCACAACCATTATTATCCCACAACTTATATTGGATTCCACATTTCATGTTATCACTACTTAAAAAGGTAAAGGTGTCCAACCTAATCCACCACTTACTAATATATAATAGGCGTCTCCTAAGCCAAAATTTGTGATCAATTATAAATTATATGACCTTTGAGAAACACACATTATAAGATCTCAATCATTAAAATTCTAAAACAATCCACTATCTATAAAGATATCATATATGAAGCATTATGTGATACCCAATTTCTAAGTGATATTGAGCCAACATACTTTGTTTATATTATGAAAGATCTAAAAAATAATAACAAAACTATTATTTTTTATCCTTTATATTTACCATCAAAATATGTTATTGACCAAGATTTACCTATGTTCATATAAGTGACTATGCACAAAAAGGGAATCAAATGAGTGCTCATTGATATTGGCTTGGGCCTAAACATTTATATCATAATTTTCCTCACCACCATGGTTATTATAAAAAAACATCATTTAAAATTTAGTTATGCATATCAAAGGGTTTGATAATTCACATATTCCTATAGTTTACCAAATCACATTGGATGTGACATTGGAGCCAAAAATGATTCAAACTAATTTTCAAGTAATGTCTCAATTATTACATTATAATCTAATTTTAGGTAGAGCTTGGATACAAATAATGGAGTCCATCATATATAATTTACACTGATGTGTAAAATTCATACATTATGGGACCTTATTGACAATCCTTGTTGATGATGAACCCTTTAAATTATGTAAAATGATGCATTTTGATACAAAGAGCATTCCTATAGTGGTACCACCTAAATAATGTATTCCTCTTGAAAATATCAAAATTATGAATTGGGTGAGTCAATTACAATTAGTACATTATCTTCAGATGAAAATAAGGAATTAGACAATGAGGTACACATGGATACATATCAATAAAAATACACATTACCAAAGGAACTCATAATACCAAGACTATAATAAAATCCAACATTTGAGCTTCCTTTATTGGTCAATACTATGTATAGAAATGGCCATTTTTCAGATTACTATGATAGTGACAATTATTTCACCTATGATATGACAAAATATGAATTGAAAAAAATTAATTTTGATCCACTTAATAATATTTTACATAACCTATTTGAGCTTATAGGTCATAGTACATATAAGTAAAACCCATATTTAAAGGATACAAAACCAAATCTAGATAATGGAAAAACAAAAATAGCAAATTAATATGTAAATTCTTATTATTATATAAATCCCTCATGGCTTAACAAATTGAGACAACTTTAAATGGGTCAAATGTAGATACATCATGTAAATAATGTGTAGGTCTCTTATAAGAATCCACAACAAACTCTGTAAATCATAACAAACTAAGATACTCTAGATATAATTCTTTCTATGTTACTTTAACATAGGATGATATTTTTACCTTCTACCAAACACAAAACACATGGTAGACTTATTCTTAAATAAGGATTACCATATTATCACTATCATCAACATATTGGTCATCCTACAAATTGATGTGAAGCATTACAAAACAAAATTTAGAAATAGAATAATGAAGGATGAATCCAAATTATGTTTGAAAAAATTACTTGATAGTTCCAATTATTTAGAAGAGATCCATCCTTTGAAATGATCAAGGCATGAAGTCTTCACTATTACTAAAAATATCAATGGGGTTCATTAATAACATTTCGAGGTGGATAAAAACACTTAGAACACTATTTACAATATTACCACAATACAATATATGGGACATAATATATATGAGTTACATTATTCTCTATCTTTCCCAAGATCCCTTAGATGCATTATACTACCCATTTCATGTGAACCAAATTTAGTAGACCTTGATATATGAGTAATGTATCAACAAACACATTTTACTTTCCATCTTGGATAATAATGGTTGAGCATTATGAAATAAACTATTAGTACTAAAAATTAATATTTTATTTTCAATATTGATAATAAATAAATCCATATCCCACATGATGTATATGATAGTATCTAGATACCAATAGTTGTTGGTAGAGAGTTACCAATATATATAGAAGAATTTACAATATGGCACTATAAGTAATTTTAGAAAATAAGGCCACCATGTAGTACCTTATTTCTTGAAGTTGAGGACTTATTGTACTAAATTGTTCCATTCCTCAAATAATCCAATAATACCCCAAAAAAATTTAAACATATCTTTAGCTTTTATATGTTCTATTAGCCCCTTGGAATTTATGTTGTTGGTTCCATGTTGGTAGATGGAATTTCAATACTTTTTATTTACACATGTTTCACACATTATTTGAGTGTGATATAGGTATACATAAATACATGATTTATTCCTATATGAATGTTGGGCCTTTATTTTACTCATGTCATTTACACATTTGGGGTATTTAATTATTTTATCTTGATATACACATAGGTTATACGTTCTATGATCACATTCCATTATCATGATTGACCTTATGTACTTACACATTCCTTTATTAATTATTATATATTTCAAATGTACTTGATATTCTATGTAATTGAAATTTTTTTCTAACCCATATATCCATGTGATAGTATGCTATGTTTATGTTAGTTGCTTATGCTTTTCCTTTATGCACTTCCTTGAGTGTCTTATATTTCTTATTGAGTATTTGAATATGCTCCCTTATTTTTATCCCCCATTCATTTCATTTCTTAATTTTATATTTGAATATGTCATTTCTTGTTATATAGAAATTTTATTATGTCATTCCTTGATTTTTTGAAATTTGACTAAGTCATATTCCTTTGATTGCATGAAATTTGAACATGCCACTTGTTTGAGGTCTCCTTGGACCATTGTCTTTTGATTTGCTTTTGAATGGTATTGTGTGTGTGCTTAATTTATTATGTGTTAACCTTGTATTATTACTATCTAGATGTTTGCATGATATATATATATATATATATATATATATATATATATATATATATATATATATATATATATAATTCATCTTAGGTATTGGTGTGATCATATTTTACACACTTCAATGATATATCTACCTAGACATGTTTCTCCTATATGTTAAATGGTTCATACATAGATTATAAATTTATATTATACTTTTAAGGTAAGTAACTAATAGTTTATACTTCCCTTCTCTTCAAAATGGGGGAATATTAATGGGGGCATGTCATAGAGACAAGGCTTCCACATTTTTCATAGTTCTTAGATTTAGATATATAGTGGGGGCATATTATGGAAACATTTTCTCCACATTTTTCATAATTTGTAGATTCAAGTATACATTGGGAGAATGTTGTGGAAATGTGTTCTCAAACTTATACCATATATTAGCTTCAAATTTAAATGGAGAGATATTTTGTAAACATGTTATCCACACTTATATAGTTAAAAGTTGGCCAAATTACATAGATATATGATTAAGATACACATTTTTGGTAGAGTTCTATATATTAGTACCAATATTATACATAGGTTTCATCATGAGACATGTATAAAGTGCATATTATATGAAAAGATAACCTATCTTGCAAAATCACAATCAATTT
>JARHVA010006490.1:0-30000 GCA_037957365.1 Torreya grandis | reverse complement strand
TTGCTATAGATCTATTTATCACCCTTGTGATTATTAATTCCTATATTCATAACCCTATACTATATTGAACCATATCAATTTACGTTTAAACACACATATGAATGTTTACCTTCTCTTCATCAAGAAGAATCTATGCCACTTTATGATTGTATTTTATGATTCAGTACCTATTTGCACCTATTCATATACAAATAATTAAATTTGAAAACATGTTATATATTTTTTGGGGACTCATCTATCCTCTCAAAAATAAATTTGTTTTATCACACTTATTATTAATTTTAAGTTCTCTCTTACAAGACTCTTAAATTAAAATAGGAATTGGTACTCAATCTAAATCCCAAGAAGGCACATAAAGACATTAATTTAAAACTAGAAGTCCCACACAAGTCAAAGTAACTATTCCACTTCGTAAGGAAAAAATCCCAATCAAATAAAATAATATTAAGGTCTTAAATAAATGGAAAGAATCAGTCTAAAAAGAAACAACTAAATTAAATAAACCTATTTTCAACAATAAAAAACCAATCAAGTTATATAGTTTTAAAGATTGACCACATGATATTATACATAAATTATTGGATAAGAAGTTAATCACTCTACCTCCTAACTACTAACACCCTCATTTTTTGCCTTGAAAAAGTAAAAATAAAACCATATTGGGTTTATCATGGTATTAATAAACATTGAGATAATTATTATTATGCATTATATAAAAATAATACATAAATTATAGATAGAGAGATTATTACATTTATAAAATTTGACACGTGGTCAACAAGGTCCCTTTATCCATATTATTTTAATAAAAATTTGAAAAAATATGAGACATATTAAGTCATTTTTACATGTTACATCATAGTTATAAATGATAAATAAAAACATAGTGTAAGCATTAGTACATATCCTTTAAAATAAGTATGGATATTGTTGACCAAATTTGATTTTTATGTCAAATTAGGGTACTCCTAGGTAAAAACATGGATTAATAGATGTTTTGGGGATAATAATATCTTTTCATGAGGTGTTTCATAGTCATTTAATGTTATTCAATGATGTATTAGCCTTGGTCATGATTTTCATTAGCCAACATGCCTTTTTGAGTCATTTTAGGGGTCAAAAGGTACATGTAATGATTTGTACACATTTTTGGGATTTTTTAAGGTTATAAAATATTATTTAATTCCACATTTGTCCCTATAAGTCTTAATTAACTAAAAAAAACTAAAATATGGTAGGTTATGCAGAAGAAAAGGTAGTTTTCTAGTGAAAGGAGAAGAAAATGGCATTTGTATGACCATCCTTGGGAAGCATGCCACTTGGAAAATGTTGAAACGTGTCTCTTAAGATTCCCCATAATCATATCCATGTTTAATATGATATTTAATTTTAATTTTAATTTTAATTACAAAACCATTTTACTCCTTTTCACCTTTTTTGGCAAGAAAAAGTGACCTGTAGATTTGTACTTGGTATGGTCAACACAAAGGGTTTCAAGAAAAATGATCTTTGGGGTGTATTATAAAATTATTTATATTAAATTTTATGTTTTTTTTATATTAATGGTGGTATGATCTTTATGAACCATTCTTAAGAAGTTGACTTTTTAAATCTACATGTTAATATGTACACCCTACAAGTTTTACTCTTGTTTGTGAATGTTCTTACAATTCACATACTAATATTATTTAAAAAGTATTATTACACCACTAACTAATGTTATAAATTATTCATTTCACTTTTTTTTATTTGATGAGCCAACTAGCTCAGTTTGCAAGCAAGAGTGAAGGAGTGAGGTTGTAGTCATTTCTGCCTTATTCCAAAAAATTGGTCTTTTACAAAGGTTTTATGTGAATGAAAATGGATGTCTCACATGCCTAAAATTAATATCTTATCCTAATTAAATGTTTTTATTCCATCATGTCATCCCTTGGGTTGTTTTCAAGCTTGTCTTCCTCCATTATCAACTTCATACTTGGCTTCACTTGCAGTCACTTGTAAGAGTTTATTCAACTTGTCTATGGAGTTGTAATTAGAGGATACTAGTTGTTCAAAACATCAAGAGTTGAAATGAGTTCATTTATATTATTTTTAAATAGTTTAAATATTATCACATGCTTAATTTCCATGATAAAATAGTCATGAGATGTTTATACCTACTTTATCCCAGTTGCATGCAAGTGGTTTCTAGTTGGAAAATGCATTTTTAAATTGGTTTCAAAGTGTTCTTGATGAAGATCATATATATTAAGGTTGAAAATTTAATTTTTAATTTTTTAAAACAATTTTAACCATGTTTAACCATGCATCATACCCTCACTATCTACACACAACTAAAACATCCACCTACAAGACCTTACTGACATCATACTGAGCTGTAAAGGGACAAAATACATTTTCCAACCTCTTAGAATTTATAAAGGTGAATTTAAATGACTAATATAAACAAAAAAAATTGATATTAATGGTATATTTAATCTTTATCATATCTAGCTCACTACTAGATAGCAAAGCATTCACCTATAGGTGGCTGAGTAGGGTACTAAAGTGTTTTCATGGAAAGAAAGAAGCAACTGAACACCTACTTGGCATGATAAAGAAGATTTTATAGACCCATATAATTTTTTCAATATAAAATGATTTGTATAACCATGTTTAATAACTTAGGGACTGTATTAGACCCTTTGTCCCTAAACAGGTAAAATAGAGGTTAGGAGGGTTTTGGTGATTAACATATGATAGGGTGGAAAATGGTTTGAAGGTAGCCTAATAGTTTGTTTTTATATCACATAAATATTAAAATTACCTTATAAAATATTTGGGATAGATAACTAATGGATATTGTTTAGTAAGAGACCTAAAGTTGCCTACAAACCACTGAATTCATGCATAGATATCTATAGGTCTAGACCCAGAAGTGACCTTATGCTCTAGATTGACCATCCTAGGTCATACCAATTTTGGTATTGGTTTAAATTTTTTAAAATGACACTCATGACATATAATATCTTCAAATTAATAGATTTAATATTATTTTCCTTGCATGGACTTTCCCTAGTCTGTACATTATGTAGAGGTTAACCTACAATAGGGATATCCTTCAACCCTAGATTCATGTAAATGTGAATAAATTACTCGGTGAATATAAAATGTCTATAATTATTTCATGTATAACCATTTTCATATCATCGTCTAGGCCCAAGAGGTCAAATACACACCTACAAGTCAAACAAGTGAGTTGATAAAAGTAGTGGTATAGGCATGAGTTATGGTGTTCTTTTAGTAACCTAGGGTGAGTAAAAGTGATCAATAATGGTGTATTTTTTCAAGATGAAATAAATATGGTGATTTCATCACTAATAACCTAAATCAAGCACAAGAAACCTAAAGGTAAGCCTAAAAAATAGGGGTCTCAACCAAGGTATATAAGGGTACCTAGTTTGGACTAGAAATGCATTTTAAGCCCCAAAGGAGGAATTTGGATGATATCTTAAGTAGGTGAAAACCTTAGTGTAAAGTTTTATTATGTTATGATTTATATAAATAGGATAAATAGGGCACCTACAGGGTCCTAAGACCCCTGTTCACACCTATAATAGGGTATAACCTAGCAAGCAAAGTGAAGACATGAACTTGTATAGGGAATAAAGGGAGGATTAAACTAATGAAAATTTGTTAATTATAGGTATAGAGTGTTAAAATAATCCCAACATCCTAAAAATTTTATCATCCACCTTTACTACTTGGTTAAAAGCCATCAGCCTGTACAATTGCTCCAAGAAACCATGTTACTCAATAGGTAGGTATGGAAAATCCAAAGGAAAAAGTGTTTTTGGATTAAATAAAAGATCCATGATCATGGATATAGGATTTAAAACATATTTAAGATGCATATAAACATGTTTTTATCTTTTAATAGTGACTCCTAGGTGGATTTGAAGAAAAAATTTAAGAAAATAGGGTTTTTAAAGCCTTTTTAGGCATTTGGAGATGGTTAGATACCTAAAACATGGAATTAATAAAAAAAAATTAATAAAAATTATCATTAGTACTTGTGAAAAATCTAAATATATTCAATTTTCCTTGTGTATGATGGCTATATCTCACTATTTTGTCTTAGAGGTTAGCCAATTTAGGAAAATGAGATTTTGGTAAAGTAAGATAGTGAGGAAAATTGAGAAAAAGACATGACATGGAGCTTTGGGAAACTCATGTAAAAATATTATAATATGTATGGAGGGTAAACACATTTTATATATGTACTAAATCAATCTCAATCCTCTCAAGGTGACCAAATTATTCATGCAAACAATCCAACCAGGTAAATTTCCACTAGGCCTAGTTGGTAAATGAGAAAAAAATGAAGAAGGGTGCTTGGATGGTTATGTAGTGGTCTCATAGTCTCAAATTTGATTTCAAAATTAATAATAAATCAGCATACCTATGAGATACTAGCCCAAGTATCTCAAACCAATAGGGTGCATTCTAAGCCTATTAGGATTTGAGGAGGTCTAGTGCCAAATGGTAGTTTATCTTCATTTCCCAATATTGGTAGACTATATAGGTGATTTATGTATGTTAAGGAGGTGTATATACACATTATTAAAATCATAATATTTATAAAAACCCACTATATATCCAATTTTAGCTTAGAAAGAGTTCAAAAATGCAAAAAAAGTAGAAACAAGCTCGAGAAGATGTTATCAAATGCTTCGATTTTTTATAAATTTTTTCATGGGAACCAAAGGGATTATGAGAGGTTATTAGTGTCCCTTTTAATAAATTTTTTGGCCTTTATTATTATTTACAATGTCAAATCTTTATGAATAAAGCTTAAGACCCAAAATTTCTCAAAAACCCTTACAAACCCTAGTTATGACCGATTGGAGAGATGAGGATAGAAAATTAACCTAATGGCATAATTTTAACATAAAAAATATTATAACATGTATATGACTCCCTCTAGATATCTCCCACAAAGATGATCCATTTTGTATAGACAACATGCAAAATAGGGTTTTTCTCACCATTTTATGTGTTTTGTAGGTTTTAGAGAAGATCTCAAGATGAAATAATGTTTTATGGGAGAATTAGGACTTATTATAATCCCCAAGATAATTTATTTCTAATAAAAAACTTATAAGTGTTCAAACAATAGCTCTCCTTTTAGCCAGCCAAAACTAAAATAGTGGACACAAGGGTAAGAAGGGTGAAAACTCCAAGTGTGAGCCTTTTTAAAGAATTCATGATGAATCTAAGGACATGGAGTGTATTTATATGTGTCATTCACTCCTTATCATGTATTTTCATGGAAAACTAAATGCATTTTTGAGGCCAAATGTGAGGGGTGATTAAAAAGGGATTTTTTTAGACTATAGACAATGATGGCTTCCTTCTAGGAGTTTCTAAATGAGTAGGAATCCAACCAATATATGGATATGAATGCTTGATTACCTTTCCTCTTATACCAATCATTATACCTATCCTTATTTACTGTTGGGATGTTAAAATAGGTTCAAATTCTAAAGGGAGTTTTTTGAGCTAAGACTAAGAGTTTTATTCCATTTTCATAAGTTTCATGACTTGTATGGACACTTGGTCCTCTTTAAATTGCATGGTTCATCCCATTATATTTTTCATGGAATTTTAACCCATTTTATAATATTTAAAAGTGTCCAAGTGACCTTTGTACTTCCCTTGTCTTGTTCCTCTCTCAAAAGCTATAAATATTGACTCTTTTGGCTCTTTTTGGTAGCCTCCATGGGTTGATGGTGAAACCCTAGCCAAATTCATACTTGAATTACTCTTTAAGAAATAAGTATGTGTTTTTTACTACTTAAATGTTTTACAATTGGATGTTATTTCAATCTTGTTGGTCTTGTCTAGTGAAAGATGATCTTTTCTAGCATGTTATCCTTGATTATTCACCAAGTGTGTAGAAGGCTGATTGTTATAGGTCTTTATTAGTGTTATTTTCAAGTGTAGGAGTGTATTATAAGTTACCTATGAATTTATTATCTCAATTAATCATTCATTTCTCTCCTAAGTATCAAATACCTTCTTGAACCTAGATTATGAAACACTGATGTGACAATGCAACTTGAATTGTGAGTTTTATGTGAAAGAAGCCTTGTTTATCTCTAAATAGTATAAGTTAAATTCATAGGAGGAAATATAATACTATTACATCACCTTTTTTAATCTTTATTAGTTATTTTCTCAGCCTTTTTCATCTAAAAATGATAGGCAAGAAAGTACTTCAAATAATGAATTAAGGGAACTAGCCCTTCTAGAGATTCATCTCAACAAATTATTACCCACAACAAAAGATATTTCTACATTATGCCACTTGGATTAGGAGAACTAGATATCTCCTCAATGGGTGAAACCCAAGTGACAACAATTTTTAGCATGCTTGGTGGGACTCTAAGTCCTAGAAGATTGTCCAAGATTGGTGTTGGTTTAGGCATAATTATATCTATAAGAACATATACATTTAGTACCTAGTGACTCCATTAAAGTTTTAAACTCTTTGGTTTCTGATTAGTCCCTATTGTCCATGTCAAAGGTGACCACTAGGACTATTTTTAAAGGTATACCCTTTGATTTTTTGTGATTGCCTTTGTACTATATCAAAAGGTCTAGGTTTGTGAATACCTATCCTTATTCAAGAGAGTTGGTGTTTAGTAAGTCTAAGTTATTTTTTAGTTCAATCCCTAATATTAATAGTTCACATTACAATATGGATATAAACCAACCTTTTGTAACTTTCACTGGATCATCTCCTTTGAATCTTTCCCAATATGACCAAATTCGAGAGAAACCCTTAAGAGTGTTCCATATTTTGGTGGAGAAGGTCCTATTACTACCATTAAACATATTAGAAACATAGAAAAATTATGTAATATCCATAACATTACCTAAGAGAATGTGGATATTAGGTTATTGGCATTGTCTTTCAAAGGTAAAACTTTGGATTGGTATGGGACTCTACCTAAAAAATCTATTGGTTCATAGGATGAACTAAGAGATCAATTAACTAAGAGGTTTGGAGAGAAGATTGATCATCTATATATAGCTAAGAAATTGACCACTATCAAGAAGGAACCAAAAGAGTTTATGAAATATTTTAATACTAAATTTCAAAAAACATGGGATAGGATCACAACCCTTGTGAGACCTAATCCAAACTATGCCTTCTTGTACTATTTAGCAGCATTGCATAGTGATGTGGCCATGATGATCCAATCCATCAGTGGGAATACACTCCTTTCTACTTATGAGATAAATATCAATGCTGATAATTGTCTTGTTCAATCAAGAAATATTGTTTTTAGGCCACCAATACCATTATCCCTTGATTTTTAACCTCCTAATCAAGTTGCATTACCTAACTTGGCTCCTCTGCTTAGTCAAGAAAGGTCTACCATTACTCCCACAAATGAGATTCATGAAGTCAAGAGTTTTCTCCAAAGTGTCACTAATTAATTGGTTGCCCTCAAAATGAAACAATATCAAATCTATAAACCTTATCAACCCTATAATCAGTTTGGACAAGGAAATATACCTCCTTTTCAAGGTAATGGTCAAGGACAAGGTCAAATCACTCAAGTTAGACCTTACCAAAGTTAAAATCCTAATGCTACCTCTTAATCCAAATATCTTATTCCCACTTAGAAAAATTTTGTTCAATAACAACCATGTTATTCCTCATGTGACCAAAATCAAGGCCAAGTTGTATATGCCAATGAAATGCCTAGTCAAGTTATGACAATGCAAGGGACTCAAGCATCTAAAGTTCCCTCTTTTGAGATGCCAATGAAAAATGGAATGAAAAATGGAATGAAAAATGGAATGGAAAGTGGACAAAAACAATATAATTCTACTCTCATAAATCATTTATAGGGAAAGTTTTGTGCCATCAATCATTTAGGGAATTCAAGAAATGTGAATACTAGTGTGGCTTATAACACTAGATCTAAGAAGAGGGTTGTTAAATAGACAAAAGGGGATAATAAACGACCTATTTTTACTCCTAAAACATCTCCAATGGTAGAAGGGTATTATTAATGTCCCAAGGTTTAGGAATATAAATTTTTTTAGAATATAAGTCCTACTCCTACACATCCACCTTCACAAGCTACACCACAAAGTACTAGTGCTTCCAAAGAACCTCTTAAGGTGAAAAATCCTTCTAGAAATGATGAATATTTAAATATGGTATTTATTTAGAAATATCTAGATAAAAGGATATTCTTAAAAAGGAATTGCAAGGACTAGGTAAGTAAGTTGGATTAGCTAGGAACTGAGAATGTTGTCTTCGTGAATGGAACTCAGCCCATTAATGAGCAAGTGAAGAAAATAATAAGACTCATAATTTTTACCTATCCTTTATTATTGGTGATTTAATAGTTCACAATTTCATCATAGATAGTGGGGATAGTACTTCATTTATGCATAAGTGTATAGTGAATAAACTAGGCATCAAATTTAAGCTAATGGCTAAAGGAGTTTTATAATTGGATGATTTAGCAAGAAAGATCTTGCGATTAGTCAAGGATTTTATCTGTATTTTACATTATTGTCCTATTTTTTCCATCCCTAATGATTTGGTTGTATTATATTTACCTCCATAATTTTCTCTTTGTTTGTCAAGAGAGTTTACAACTAAGATAGGTGGATATTTGGAAGCCAATTGGTCCTATATAGTTTTTAGGACAAAGTTTGGTACTAAAGTAAATATTGAATCAGAGCCTATCAACCAAAATAAATTATATCCTTATATGCCTAAATTGGAAGATTTAAATATATGCCATTATGGATGAGGAATAAATTTCACATGGATCAATCAACCAACATCCTCTCTTGAAGGAGTTTCTAATTTGTACTTAGATGAATGGAGAGATGAAAATTATGAGCATGATACCTACAAATTCATTGAATAATATAGTCTTGGAGTGTATTTCATACATTAGGAGGAATATTTCATGCCAAATTTGATGAAGCCAAGTGAATACATATATGGTTTATGGTAGCTTTTATTTAATGGATCAAGAAGTAAGATTGGGGCAAGAGGTGGAACAATGTTGGTTTCTCCCTCCAAGGAAAGGTACTATTCCACTTTTATATTTCAATAATCTTGTACATTTGATGTGGTATAATATTAGGCCCTCATTCATGGCCTTAGGTGGGATAGGAAAAGAGCTGTGAAATAATTACAAGTGTATGGTGATAGTGAGTTGATTGTGAATTAAGTAAGAGGTCAAAATATGACTAAGAACTCTTTTATTAAGTCCTATAAGCATAGAGTGTGATATATTATGGAAGATTTCCAAGATTTAAATATCACATATATCCCAAGAGAAGACAACAAACATGTTGATAGGTTGGCAGCAATTGGAGTTTAGTTTAATGTTCCAAAGGGGATAAAAGAAGATAAGAACCAACCACATCTCAAGGTGATTATAAGGCCCTCCATAGTAGATAATGGCAATAATTGGCAAGTGTTCTGATAGTGACCAAAAAATAGCACTTTTTATACAAGAGGAGGCTAATTTTTCTTCTAAGAATCAATCCAAACTACAATAGCAATATGGAGGGCAGATTGTACAATTAAAGTCAAATAAGCTCATTAAAGGTCTAGACACACTTGAGAGTATTTTAAATGATGATGATGAGTTTAAGAAAGAAAAGGTAAGCATGTATAATAAGAAATAAAACTATGAGAAAGTACAAATATTCAAGGACAATTTGCTTTCACTTGAGAAGGTATGTATTAGTGAAGAGAAAAATGCTTTCATTGAGGTATGCAAAGAGTTTTATGATATCTTTACATGTAAATATAATGATTTGAAGGGATTTGATACAAACTTAGCTAAACATACCATAGAGATAGTAGATAATGCTAAGCCTATCAAGTAAATAAAAATTCCAATAAATCTTAATAATGAACCTTTCATGAATAAAGAACTTACTAAGTTGATTGAGTCCAAAATCTTCTTTCCTTTAAGCATTCATCTTAGTTGGAAAACTTAGTCCCTGTTAGGAAGAAGAATGGGCAAATTAGTTTGTGCATTGATTTTATGGACTTTAATAGAGTTTATTTGAAGGACCATTATCCTCTTCCTTCCATGGATTAAATTTTTCAAGTTGTGGTAGGTAGTGAAAGGTTTTCTCTCCTTAATTGATATTCTAGGTACAATCAAATTTTGGTGAAGGAAAGTGACCAATATAAGACAACCTTTACTACTAAATGGGGTAAATATGATTATAGTAAAATTAAATTTTTATTTCCTAATTTTGGAGATACATTTCAACATGCAATAGATATGGATTTTTAAGGACTAATAAATTATTTTTGTTGGTGTATTTTGATGATGTCACAATTTTTTTTCTTGGGATGCAAAGGATCACTTAAGTCACCTTAGGCATATTTTTTATATATTTAAAAAGTTTAGAATATATCTCAACCCAAATAATTTTGTGTTTTATATACATGAATGAAAATTTTTAGGACACATTGTCTCCAAGAAGGGCCTGTCCATAGATCTTGAAAGGGTAAGTGCAATCTTGGCATTGGCTTTACCCAAACACAAGAAAGGTTTGAAAAGTTTAGTTTGGAAAATTAATTTCATAAGGAGGTTAATACCTTATTTTGATAATTTATTCAATAATATAACCTCTAAGCTATGGAAGGATGAAGTGTTCACTTGGACTAGAAGAAGGAAGGAATGTTTATGAAGAGATTAAGCAAGCCATTACCCAAGCTCCAACTCTTGCAAGTCCTAATTTCTCAAATGATTTAAACTTGTATATGTTTTAAAATGAGTAGTTTATCTATAAAATTATTAATTAATTAAATTAATAAAACTTGGTGAAGCCTATTGCCTTCTTTAGTCAAGGTTTGGAAGTCTATGAGGTACAATACACCTATGTTGAGAAGCAAGTATTTTTAGTTATTAGAAGTCTAAGTAAGTTTAGGAATATGTTATATAAAAACAAGATTCACATGTTGGTACCTCATAATAGTGTAAAATACTTCCTTTTGAGTAGATATTTGAATTAAAAAAGGGTTGGATGGATCACAAAAGTGATGGAGTATGATGTGGAAATTAAGACAACCAAGCTAGTGAAAGGAAGAGGGTTATGTGAACGTCTTGCTTAAGTTTTTAAGGAAAAAAAAAGGAGGTTTTTTTAGAACTCCATGATGATATTATCATAGTTACACCTCATCAATGAGTATTTTGACACAAGATATGATCCATTTTCTTTAAACCGGTGAGTGTCCACAAGGCCTTGATAGAGCTAGAAGAAGGTACTTTAGATTGCAATCCATTCCTTATGTACTTGTTGATGGAGTAATATTTAGGAAGGACATATTAGGTGTGTTATTGAGGTGTATTGAATTATGTTAGATTGAGAATTTTTTTATTGAGTTTCATGTTGGACCAGATGGTGGTCACTTTACTCTAAGAACCACAACTGCTAGGATTATGAGAAATGGATACTTTTGGCCTAGTTTGTTCAAAGACACCCATGATTGGGTAAGTGTCAAAATTATACTATTTTTGATGGTAAAAAAAATATTTCTACCTTACCTCTTCATTAAATTAAGGTTGATCAACCCCTTTATGAAATGGGGTTTAAATTTTATAGGCCTAATAAACCCACCTTCTAGTGCTGGCCATAAATGGGTGGTGACTACTATAGATTACTTTAAAAGGTTGGTATAGGTTATTTATTTCAAGGAATAAAATTGAATTTTAGTTATAGACTTATATTAAGTCACAGTGATAAGGTTTGGATCTCCTTAAATAATGCATTGGCTTTCCTTAGGATAAAGACAAGTGAATGGGATTTAAAACATGACATCTTCCTTAGTACCTCCTAAAACTATTATCCACAAGGTAATGTAATAGATAATTCCACTAATAAGAACCTAGTTAGAATCATAATTAAAATAATGGATGAGAGAAAAAGGACTTAGCATTCCAAGTTTAAGATAGATCTTTGGGCTGATAGGATCACCCCAAAAAGAGTCATTGGAAACTCACCATACACACTTATTTTTCAAAGATAAGCTAGACTACCTATTTAACTTGAGTTACCAACCTTGGATCTCACTTATTAGCTAGAATTGATATAAAATAAAAGCCTAGAAGTCAAGTTGTGTGAGTTGGTAGAGCTTGAGGAGATAAGAGATCAAGCTATATAAACTATGAGAGCTCACCAAGATCAAACAAGAGATACTTTGACAAGAAACCTATTCCAAGGATTTTCAAATATGGAGATAGTGTTCTAAAGTGGGATGAAGATAGGGCTAAGCTTGGAAGACACATACATTTTGATGCTTTATGGAATGGCCCTTATGTTATCACCCAATGAAATTAACATAATGCTTTACACCTCTCAAAGTTAAATGGAGAGGATCTTCATATCCTAGTCAATGGGATATATCTCAAACATTATTACTAAGGTTCTCCCCTCTCCTTGTACATAGTTTGTTGTTTTCCTTGCATTCTCTAAGTGTTCATGCACATGTGTGCATCTTGTTTATATATTTATTTGTATTATGTTTTCTTGGTGTGGTGTGTTTGTTTTGTGTGTGTTTTAGGTAATTTATTACTAGTTTTATTAAAGCATTCATTGAAATAGGATAAGGCTACCGGTCCTTAGTATAACATGCATACTACCCCTATGAGTCACCAATTTGTTAACTAAATTTGACTTTTATTCAAATTAGGGCACCCCTAGGTAAAACCTTGTTTTTATATATGTTGTGGGGAGAATAATATCTTGGCATGAGGGGTTTAATAGGTCATTTAATGTTATTCAATGATATATTAACCTTGGTCATGAATTTTATTTGGTAACATGTCTCTTTTAGTCCTTGTAGGGGTAAAAAAGATGTATTTAATATTTTATATGGGTTTTTTGGGAAATGTGAAGGTTATAAAAGATTATATAATACCACATGTGTCCTTATAAGTCTTAATTAACTGACAAAATTTAAATATGGTAGGTTATGTATAAGAAAAGGTAGTTTTCTAGTGAAAGGAGAAGAAAATGACACTTATATATCCTCCTTAAGAAGTGTGCCACTTGGAAAAAGGTTAAAATGTGACTATTCAGATTCCCAATTGTTAGATACATATTTGAGATGATCTATAAGTGCCATTTTAATGCTGAAACTATTTTACTCCTTTTCACCTTTATTGGTAAGCAAAAGTGACCAGTAGATTTGTACTTGGTATGATCAACACAAGGGGTTTCAAGAAAAACACTCTTTGGGGTGTATTATAAACTAGGTCAAATTAAATTTGATGTTTTTTTGTATATTAATAGTTTTATAATCTTTATGAACCATTCCTAATAAGTTTACCTTTCAAATTTGCTTGCTAATCTATGCAACCTATAAGTTTTTCTCTTGTTTGTGAAATTCCATACAATTCACTTGCTGAGATTAGTTTTATATGATCTTTACTCCATTAAATCATGTAATACATGATTTTTTTTACTTTTGGTTTTGATTTTATGAGCCAAATAGCTCAGTTTGTAAGTAGGAGTGTAGGAGTGAGGTTGCAATCATTTTTGCCTTGTTCTAGAAAATTGGTCTTTTATAAATGTTTTGTGTGAATCGAAAAGGATTTCTCAAGTGATTAAAAATTGTATTTTCACCTCCTTCCATGTTTTTGTTCCATCATGTCATCCCTTGGGTTGTTTGCAAGTTTGTCTTCCTCTATTATCAACTTCATGCTTGGCTTCACTTACAGTCACCTATAAGAGCTTGTTCAACTTGTCCACAGAGTTTTAATTAGAGCATACTAGTTATTAAAACCATTAGGAGTTGTAAATATTTCATTTAGATGATTTTTAAATAGTTTAAATGTTGTCACATTCTTAATTTACATGATAAAATAGTCATGAGATGTTTATGACTGCTTTATCCCAGTTGTGTGCAAGTGGTTTTAGGTTGGAAAAGGCATTTTTAAATTGGTTTTAAAGTGTTATTTTTGGAGATAATCTATTTTAAGTTTGAAAAGTAAAATTTTATTTGTTTTTAAACCATTTTCACCATTTTTTGTCATACTTCATATCCTCACTATCTACAAACAACTAAAACATCCACCTATGGGACCTTATTGATGTCATACTAAGGTGTAAAGGGACAAAATAGGTTTTCCAACGTATTATTATTGATAAAGGTGAATTTACATGCCTAATGGAAGCATTAAAAATTAAAATTCATGGGATATTTAATCTTTGTCATACCTAACTCATTATTGGATACCATAGTATTCACTTACAGGTGCTTGAGCAAGGTACTAAAGTGTTTTCATGGAAAGAAAGAAGAAACTAAAAATCTACCTAAGGCTATGGAATGATAAAGAAGATTTGATAGACCCATATAAGTGTTTATAGAAGAAAGGAGGTGTATAACCATGTCTAAGAACTTAGGGACTATTTTAGACCCTTTGTCCCTAAAAAGGTAAAATAGAGGTCAGGAGGGTTTTGGTGATTAACATATGATAGGGTGGAAAATGGTTTGAAATCAGCCTAATAGTTTTTTTTTTGGTAACCCCTAAATATATAAATCACCTTTAAAAATATTTGGGATATATCAAAAATGTATATTGGTCAATAAGAGTCCTAAATTTGCCTATAAGCCATTGAATTCAGGTATAGATATCCATAGGCCTAAAACCAAAAGTGACCTTATGCTCTATATTAACCATCCTAAGTCATGCCAATTTTGGTATTGGTTTTAAATGTTTCAAAGTACACTCATGAACTAAATTATATTAAAAGGAATAGATATAATTTTATTTTCCTTATATGGACATTCCTTAGTCTGTACACTATGTAAAGGTTGACCTAAGGTAGGGGTATCCTAGTTACCAAGAAGGAAAGTTTAGAGAGTAAAGGTTTCAACCCTATATGCATGTAAATGTGAATCAATTACTTTTAAAATATCAAATGTATCTCATTAGTTCATGTAAAACCATTTTCTTATCATCTTCTAGGCCCAAGAGGTCAAATACACACCTATAGGTCAAACAAGTGAGTTTATACAAATAGTGGTATAAGCATGAGTTATGGTGTTATTTTACTAACCTAGGGTGACTAAAAGTGATAAATAATGGTGTAGGTTTTAAAGGTGAAATAAATATGGTGTTTTCATCACTAATCACCTCAATTAAGCACAAAAAACCTATAGGCAAGCCACAAAAATAGGGGTCTCAGCCAAGGAACAACATGATACATAGTTTGGACTAGAAATACATTTTAAGCCCCAAACAAGGAATTTGGATGATATCTCAGTCAAGTAAACACCTCATTGGAGAGTTTGATTATGTCATGAGTTAAAAAAAGTAGAGAAATAAGGTATTTATAGTGTCTTAAGACCCATGTTCAAACCTACACAAGGGTGCAACCAAGCAAGCCAAGTGAAGACATGAACTTATATAGGGAATAAACGAAGGTTTAAACCAATGAAAAGTGGTTCATGATAGGTAGATATTGTTCACATAATCCTAAAATCCTACCAATTTTATCATCCACCTTTCCTACTTGGTTAAAAGCCATCAATCCATATAGTTTCTCTAAGAAACCATACTACTCAATAGGTAACTATGGACAATACAAAGGAAAAAGTGTTTTTGGATGAAAAAAAGATCCATGATCATGGATATAGGATTAAAAACATTTTTAATAGGCACAAAATCATGGTTTTAGATTAGAATAGTGACTCTTAGGTGGATTTAAAGAAAAAATGTAGGAAAATAAGGTTTTTAAACCCTTTTTTAGGCATTTGGAGATGGTTAGATACCTAAAACAAGGAATAAAGAAAAACAAATAAATAAAAATTATCATTATGAATTTTAATAGATCCAAAAATATTTAAATTTCCATGGGGATGAGGGATATATCTCACTATTTTGTCTCATAGGTCAACCAATCGAGGAAAATCAAACTTTGGTAAAGTAAGATAGTGAGGAAAATTGTGAAAATGAATTGACACAGAGATTTGGAAACCTAATAAAAACATAAAATTATGTGTATGGAAGGTAAATTTATGATATGGGATCACTAGATAAATCTCAGACCCCTCATAGTGACCAAATTATTCATGCATACAATAAAACCAGGTAAATTTCCACGAGGCCTAGTTGGCAAATGAGAAAGAAGATGAAGAAGGGTAATTGGAGAGTAATGTAGTGATATTATAATCTCAAAATGGATGTGAAAATTCATAATTCATTAAACTAACTATGAGATACTAGTCAAAGTAGCTAAAACTAATAGGGTGCATGCTAAGCTTATTAAGCTTTGAAGAGGTCTAGTGCCAAATGGTAGTCTATATTCATTTCCAAATATTAGTAGACTATCTAGGTAATTTATAAATGTTAAGTAGGTGGATATACACATTATTTAACTCATATTATTCATAATAATTCACCAAAAATCTAATTCTATCCCAAAAACAAATCAAACATGCATAAGGAGTATAAACAAGATTGAGAAGATGTTTTCAAATGTTTAGATATTTTCTAAAGTTTTAAATTCAAAACAAAGGGATTATTAGAGGTTATTAGGGTCCATTGGAATAAAAAAATTGTAATTGATAATCATATCTAATGTCAAATCTTTATGAATAGAGATTAAGATCCAAAACTACTCAGAAACCCTTGCAAACCCTAGTTATGACCTGATTGGAGAGATGAGGCTTGATAATCAACCTAATGGCATATTTTTAACATAAAAAATATTAAAACATGTATATTAATGCCTCAAGATATGTCCCACCAAGATGAGTTGTATGGAATTATATGGACAACATGTAAAATAGGCATTTTCTTACCATTTTGTGTGTTTTATAGGTTCTAGAGAAGATATGAAGATGAAATAAAGTTTGAGGGGAGGATTATGAATTTTTATAACTCTAAAAGGTAATTTATTTATAATAAAAAACTTATAAATGTTCAAATAATATCTCCTTTTAGCTAGTGAAAATTGACATAATGGACACAATGGTGAGAAGGTTGAAAACTCAAAGTGTGAACATTTTTAAAGAATGCATGATGCCTCTAAGGCCATTTATGGTATTTAAATGTGTCATTAACTCATTTACACATATTTTAATGGGAAAATAAATGTATTTTTTAGGCCAAGTGTGAGGGGTGACTAAAAAGTGAGTTTTTAAGACTGTAGATAGTGATGTGTTCCTTCCAAGAGTTTCCAAATGAGTAGGAATGCAACCAATGCATGGAGATTCATGATTTATTACCTTCCATTTTATACAAATCATCTTACTTATCCATATTTAATTGTGAGATATTAAAATTAGTTAAAATTATGAAGGAAATTTTCTAAGCTAAGATTAGGTGTTTTATGTCATTTTTAATAAGTTTCACGACATGTATGGACACTTGGTCCTCTTTAAATTGTATGGTTCATTGCATATATATTTTTTATGCAATTTTAATTCATTGTATTATATTTACATGTTTCCAAGTGACCTTTGGACTTCCCTTGTCTTGTTTTTATCTAAAAAGCTATAAATATTAACTCTTTTGGCTCTTTTTGGTAGCCTCCATTGGTTGATGTTGAAACCCTAGCCAAATTTTTAATTTAATGAATCTTTATGAAATAAATTTTTTTCCTACTTATAGGCTGTACAATTGGGTTTTATTGAAATCTTGTTGGTCTTGTCTAGTAGAAGATGATCATTTCTAGCATGTTATCCTTGATTGTTCACCAATTGTGCAGAAGAGTGATTGTTACATGTCTTTTGTAGTGTTGTTTTCAAGTGTATGAGTGTCCTAAAAGTGACCTATGATTTTATTCTCTTAATGAATAATTCATTTCTCTCTTAAGTATCAAATACCTTCTTGAACCTATCTTATGAAGCATTGATGTGACAATGCAAATTGAATTATGAGTTTTGTGTGAAAGAGGCCTTGCTTAGCTCTAAATAGTATAATTTAAATTAATATGAGGAAATAAAATTTTGGTGCATCATATTTTTAGCTTTATAAGTTATTTTATTAACCCTTTTCATCCAAAAATGATAGGTAAGAAAGTACTTCAAAGAATTCATCAAGGGAACTAGCCTTTCTAGAGATTCATCTCAACAAATTATTACTCCTATAAATATATATGCCTCCATTATGCCACTTGGATGATGAGAGATAGGCATCTCCTCAAGGGGTGCAAGTCCAAGTGACAACATATACCAAATAAAATCTACAAATCAAGTAAAAGTACAAGTTCATAGTATTTCATAGAAAAATCAATAAAATGAACACAAAGAAAGTTAATCTCATATAAACATGTGTAATACTTATAAAGTATAAGATTATTATATAGATAAATATATACAAATTCACAAACAATAGTAATCAAAGTGAATTAACATACAATATTAGATGAACACAAATTCAAATATAACATATAATGAAAATAAACATAACATATATACAACATGAAAAATTAAAAAATGGAAATCAAATGCAAAATTTGGAATGAAAAAAACAAACCATTTAATAAAATACTAATATGCAAATCCATTTCAAAAACTCTTTTAACATATATCAATGTACTCATCATATATTTTTAAACATAAATTTATAATAAAATAAACTCATTCAATGATCAAGGAACATCCCTACATTCATCATACTCATCACTATCATTATATTTATCCCTACTATCTATATAATTATAGGCTAACCTATATCTTCTATGCCCTTAAGACTGAGACCTATATCATCTAAAATACTCCTAAATATCTTCACATTTTACCATGGTATGAGTGTGATCCACCTATAAAACACTATATCAATTAATAATATTGCTTTATATACTAGGTTACTCTTAAGAGCTAACACCTTTTATATATCTAACTCTATTAGTAAATCATTCTCAACCTAGCTAGTAAATCCTCTATTATTACTCTAAACAATCCCAATAGGTGTGATCCTATCCAAGATCATATGGTACTCCAAAGTAGTCAAATCTTATTTTCTTTAGTACCCACAAATCTATAAAAATATGTGGGTTATCCTAGCCTTCATGTTGTTCCCCCATGGGAAAAAACACAACATTTTAACTTTTAGGGTATTTATGGAGTGTAAAAAGCTAGGTTATGAAAGTGCTTAGAATAATAAATTAGGTAATAAATATATCAATATTAACAACCTCTGATTTTTATGATAATTGATTTATTTGATTAGTCTATAAATTGAAAATAAATTACCAAAGATATACGTAGTTAGAAACTAACTAAGATGGATAAGTGATAGGGTAAAAGTGATATAAGGACTATGGAAGGTGTTTTAAAAAACAAAGGAGTCAAAAACCCTCCTATACAATAGTGTGGTCCCTTGGATATTATCACACCACACTAGTGTCCTCTATGTTGTGCTAGTGTCCTTTTAGAATAAGGGATAATGAGCTTATGGGTGTACCTTCACTTGATTCTAAGGAGTCTATGTTTATGTGCATATATGTTGATTTGATACATGTTCCATGTTTTGAATAATTCAATGTAAAACCCTAGACCTCTATGTTTGTTAGGGTATTTTAGGATCACAAGTAGAAAATTAGTGTCATTAGAAAGGTAAGTTGGACATGACATCAACACTCCACATGTTGAGCATTGATTACATACCATTATCTTGAAAGGGGATCAAGCCCAATTTAGTTATCCTAATATAAGTGTTGGTAAAAGTACAAGTGAATGATATTATGAGTTCCATTTTTAATGCTTTGAGTGTTACTTGAGACTAAAAATCTAAGTAATTTAAGATCTAGGATGTTGTATATGGGTGTATACAAAAGTAGGGTAGAATAAGGATCATTGAACTTGATTTACACAATAGTTTTTGAGTTTTTTTATGATTATTTGGATCTAATTTCCATCTAGTGGCTAAGTGATTTAAATTGGTCTATATATACCATTCTAGTGCTTGTCAAGATGTGAAATATGTTTAGTCTAACCCCAAGAGTTTTTTGAGGAAAAAAAAGATATATGTTTGGGGAGTAAGGAGAAAGGGGACATTAGTGTTTCCCTTTGGTCAATAGTGTGCTATATTCTAAAGGAATATGCTAATGTCTTTGTGTTAAGAAGGGGTGAAAATGACACTTGAGTTCCTAGGGGTGGCTTAGTGCTACTTTTGGTATATTTAAGAATGGATTGGACATGCACAAAAGATAGAAAATCATCAAGAGAGGACCTAAGATAGTTCTAGGGCTATGCTAAGGATAAGGTGGTCTCAAGTGACACTCATTATACTCAAATGACATTTTAGATGACTACATTCCCCCCTCCCTTAATATATAAATTCAATAAAGTGAAATGATAATGACATAAGAAAATAAACATACCTGGACTTACCTAAGAGATGAAGCCCATAAATCTAGGTCTGAATCTATAAATAATGATCCATTATGTGTCCTACAAATGAAACATGAATGAATCAATCCTTACTTAAGAGAAATAAAAAAAACAAATGCAAAATTGAGTAAATAGATGAGAGAGAGAGAGAGAGAGAAGGAATGAATACACCTCATTAGGTATGTGAACCAATGCTAAGACTTGGTGACATCCTATGTGTGTGTATATGTTGACCAAATGGTGTATAACTTAGATTGAGTTGATGAATTTCCCAATCCTCATGTGTGGGTGGATAAAAAACTCAAGCTAGCCTTGAATCCATCATTTCCCACCCCTGCTCAATGGATCAAATATAAGAATAACTTGTACTGTACCAATGGTATGTCCAACCCTCCTATGTAGGTGGGTCAAGAACATAAGTATCTATGAATTCATAATTTCCTACCGATGTTTAGTAGATGAAATTGTGAAATTTAATTGAAGTTATGTGATGTAATTGAAATTGTGTGGGATGTCTCTAGGTCCACTTAGAAACTCTAAAATATAAAATGGATTTAGGGACACTTGAGCACTTAGGAATGTAACTCAAAGACTACTATAGAATGCCAACCATTATATATGTTATAAAGCATCAATCTGGGCCTAGTGAAAATGGTGTTTGAAGTGATATTGTGGAGAATGACATGGAGATTCCATTCCATCTAAGATTATTAGTGTAAAACTAATGATATGAGAATAATGTTCCATGCACATGCCCCAAAATTTGATATTTGTGTACATGGATTATAGATTGAGTCATAATCCTATGTGTTTGAGTATCTAAAATTGAAATGGGAATGATCATGTTGTGCATGATTCGCCCAATTTGAGAAAACCTATGTAATTATTCATATAACTAATCATATACTAAACTTATCTAATAATCTATGATTGATATTATGCACATATAAAATATAAATACTATAACTTTTTTATAATTCCAAAATTTTCTATTTTCCATTGTTATTGGATAGTATCATAGTTTTTTGATCAATAACACACTACTCTAGTGTCCTCTATATCACACTATTTACCAAATGTATTATTTTCATTCAAAAGTGAGATTTATCTATAAGTGACTATTTTACATTGTGTTTTCCTAAATCTCAAATCTATATTATGTGTCTACATAATGAAAACTATGATTTGAGTGCATTAGGATGTCATGATCCCTATGTCTAACCCCTATGAATGACCCCTCTTTTGATGGAAGTTGTTAAACCACTATAATAACTATCCTTAGAATAAAATTTATGCATCATCTATGTTAGAATAAAAACATATGATATCTACATGATAAACCAATCTAATGCATATACATGACATCAAAATGTAAGATAGTCTAGGCATAGATTGGTAATGTATGATGCATGTTAGATCTAGCATTCACAATATTTTCAAGCTAGATATAAAAATTTATGCATGTATATGAGCAGAAAATTTGAGTAAGTACCTAGGGGGATAGGACATAATGTTCATCAAGCCATATAAGGAGGAAGGGGAGATTCATGAGATCCCTCATGGCATTGCAAATTGAGTGTGTAAGTAACAAACAAGAGACAAGGGTCGTGGTCATGATGCATACATGAAAACATACATATAAACACATGAGTCATGTAAATTAGGCCAAGGGGACACAATACAAGGGATATGGGCTTATTTCACTAAGTCATAGAAATAAATACATACAAATAAATATTCAAATATACACATACATAAAGAGAAAATAAGGTTGGATTATATCCACATGGAAGGACATGTACAAATATCTACATACATGATAAAGAAGACACACACAAGGACATGGAAACATGTCCAACTAATACACATAATGGAATAAGTGGCTTAGAGACTTATAACAATGACATTCAAATTCCATTAAATAGATGTAAAAGTAATGAGATACAGTCAAACATAAACTAGGAAACCTATAAATGAAATTATGCATGAGCATGTGGTAAAAATATATATAAGACTAAATATGTACATAATTTGAGTCTGTAATCATGGTAGTCACCAAAAGAACTGTGTAGTATCAAATGATCAATATCAAGATTTAATCAATGTGAAATTTGTGATATGGAATATATAAAGATATAACCTAGAAAACTAAAATATGTGTAGTATGATGCCTCCAATGGGTGAATGTATCAATGTTGGATTTGTGTATATATGTATGTGCCCCCAATGGTTAGATAGTAGAAAATCTAGATATTTATAGAGGACATGGGTCCTATAATGATCTATAATAACTTGTTGAGAATAAGTGAAGCATTTATATATGATAAAACCTACTATACTAGCATAGATATCACTTGGAAAATAGGAGGAATGTAAACATGGAAATGTATATAATCTAAAATTTCCATTTTCTAAAAAAAATATTTGAATGTTTTTGTATTTTTTAATACGTTATATTGTTTTTCTATTTTTTGAGTATAAGATATATGCAAGCAACATGAAAATGAAACTATATAGAAGGATAAAGATAAGAGAAACTATGTACAAGTAATGTACTAGTAAAATATATTATTTAAAAATGAAATGTAGTGCCTCTATACACCTAGGATCACATCCATAGGATGTGGATTATCAAATGGTAGATCTAGTGGGATGCCATCCAATGTTAAATATTAAATTTTAATAAACTTAAATAAATCATGATCATCATGATCGTCATACCATGTTATTGGAATAATTATATTCTTATTATTGGCATTAGTCCATATTTTATGCATCTAAATAACATGATACTCTACTCTGTAAGAAGCCTCCCATGCAGTCCAAGGGTAAGCCACATTGGGCCATGGGATATCTATATGAAATATGTGATTCTCATGTGCCATCATGTAAAATGTGAACTATCCCTCATAACTAAAATTAAATCATATTTATATCTAATCAACTATGGCATACATTACCTATATCCATTTAATACTAAGTGTAATATATATATGAGTGCTTTTGCTCATGACAAAGAGTAGTGTGTTGACCACATTTGGGCCACATGGAACTAGTAGCATGATATGTCCTAAGGAGTATTGACAATGTATGACATGTATTTCAAAATTATGATGTCCTATGTATTTTAATAATTCCAATTTACAATTTTTGGGATCAAAATACTCATCTATATCAACTTGAGGGATGTATTAGTTCTCGATCAAAGCCTAAATAGTTAAGGTATCATTTTAACAATGACTATGTCAATAAATAGTCCATTATGTTTCCTATATTAGTGGAGGTAGAGGTTGTGTAATATAGATAGTGAATTGACTTCAATTTATGTTGTAATGTTGAGCATGTACTTGTATCATGTCTAGTAATCTTAGGAAAATGACATAAGGGTCTATCATCCTAGTATAATAATCTACTAACATATTTGTGGTGAACTATGGGTAGTTTCATCAATCCTTTATCAAGTGATATCTGCAAAATCTTATGTGGTTTGTCCTATGTATTTTCTACCTAAATTTGGATAATTGTATCAATATTCATAGATGTAACCATATGTACTAAGTATATATAAGAATCTGCCTCTAACTGTGACTATTTGGGCCTATATTTGTGTAGTTATGAACTAGTGGTGATGGCTATGTAGGTATAGGTATGATTTCCTTGGAATCATATTTACACTCTCCATGGCCTATTTGTTTGAATCTCAATCTACATAAATAATCAACAATATACATGGGTGATATGTTATCCTTTATTGTGGTCTCAGAATTTGTATCTAATTTTCTAATGTATACTTCTTCTAAGTTAATAATTAATGGTAACTATTCTATTTGAATCTCATCAAACACCATGAGAAAGGATAACTATGTTATATGAGGATAATTGTCCATCATGGGTGAAGGTAATGGTGTTTTAGGAGAATTTGGAGATGGTGGGGTAATAGTGGTGTTAGATTCCTTGATCTCATATGTATGCATTTATTCTATAGGAATGATGCAAGGTGGGGACTCTATGATAACATGAGGTTTCCCATCTAAAGATATATTTTAGGTAGTAGTCTTAGTGTCTCTTTATTATTTTAATGGTTGGTTATCAACTGGACAAGTGTATAAATATCCATCATGTAAAAAATAAACACATTTGTGCAAGGTAGAGGGTATAACTTCCATGACATGTACCCAAGGTATCCCAAGTAATAAATTATAATGAAAATGATTAGGAATCAATTGAAATTATGTGGATAGGTTTTTTCATACAACCATAATATCTAATGTAACATAACCCAATTCCATGAATTCACTAGATAAGAAGGGTAAATCAGGTCAAACTATAGGGGACTCCATCTTAGTTGAAGATGATAAGGTTGGACTTGAAGAGACCATTAAACAAAAGGATATGACATATACCTCTTATCCTAAGCATTTTAAAAATGTAAAAGGAAGACTAGAGATGAAATTTAGGATCTCCTTCTAATTTTTCTCATTAAGAGTTGAATGAGAATTTTAATAGGTTAGTTAACTCCTTGAAAGGTAAGGAAAATTTTGACAAGATTGTTTAAGAATTGGACCTTCAAAAGTATATTATGTGATGGTTTATGAGGGGGATAACTGACCTCAAAGGGAAGGTTAAGTTATTATAGACATATTGAATCAAAACAATGCTGACAAAGAGGATGATCAATAGATGCAAAGATTATAGTTTAGAGTTGACATACTTGAGAATGAGAATGAGAAACTCAATAACAATATCATTTTCTTGGTGAATTGCAACAAAGATACCATGAATGAGGGAATTCAAGATGTTGAGAACCTTAGAGCTCACCTAGGAAATTTATTCAATACAAAGGCTACTAGAAAAGGAAAAGGTAGACAAGTTTAGTGTAGTAGTTTATAGAAAGATATAGACAAATAAAATCTATTGATACAAATATATTTTAATATAGAAAGGTTGAAATTTTTTTTAGAGGAAGTTTTGAGAAATCTTGACATGGACTAAGAGTCTGCTTCTTTTTATGTTTTTTTTTGATGTATATCAACTATAACTAGGCTACATTTTGGCTATTTCTATCCCTATATTGTATTTATCTTTCCTTTGGTTTTTGGTAGGCCTTTTTTTTCCTTTGGTTTGTTCTTCTCTTAGGGTTTGGGGACCCTAGTTAAAAAAAACCCCTTTAACCTTAATAAAAAAATAAAACCCAATGATTGTCAAGCAATGTCATGAAAACCTCAAATGTATAAGTATTTTGAATGGATGCTACATCAACCCCCATAGTATATAAAAATATGAGGTTTAATTTGTTAAGACATGAACCACTATCAATTAGAACTCATTTAATAGTGGTGGTTTTGATTTATGTCTGAATGAATAGTGGTAGATTCTGATTGATAATTATCTATGACAACAAATCCCCATTTCCAAAAGATATAACATCCTCAATTTTTTTAATAGTCTTAATGATAGATCCAAAATAATTTGGTTCTACATATTGAGGCAAAAATGTATGATTAATTATTTCAACAAGAATATATTTTAATATGGTTGCATTTTAAAGTAATTATAATATAAAAATCTTAGCTTGTGTATTTCTTAGTTGATCTCTAATATCATATGATCAATGCTAATCCCTAAGTTCAATTTTTTTTTCTTTTGGGGATGAAGAGGGATGGTGGGATTACAATGTTCCTATATAGACTAAGCATTCATCTGATTATGTCTTGTAACAACTCAAACTAAATGATTTACTATTTTCTAAGGAAGAGTAGTAGAGATGGGATGGGAGTGAAGTTAGTTAACTAGTCTAGGTGGAGGAGGAATATAGTGTGTCCTTTGATCTTGTTTTCATCTATTAATAATTGGAGCTTGCCCAAAATTATCCATAAAATAATTCTCTCCATATAAGGGGAGATCAAGACGAGGTGGACTAATATTATAGAGTAAGCTAAATTCTAATGTGATCCATGAGGGGAATGACATATATGTGCATCATTATACAAATGGTAGTTAAAAAGTATACAAGACAAACCACCAAAATTTGTAAAAAAAAGTATAAAATTACTTATGCTATAATAATCATGATGAAACATTAAAAATTGAAATTGAACAAATTCTAAAAATAATAAGGGAAACCCTAATGTTACACTATGTTTTAAGGAAATATGTTTGAAGTAAGTTGAGTTCAATATTTTTTTAACTTTCCAGGGATTTATGGAGTGTGAAACCCTAGTTTTCTAAAGTGCTTGGACTAATAAATCATGGAATAAATCTATAGAAATATCAAAAAACGTTAATTTTTTCAATAATTGATTTACCTAATTATTCTATAAATAGAAAATGAATTACAATAGATGTAATCAGATAATAATTGATTGAGAAACTAATATAGGGACTGTACAAATGTCATGAATAATAATCCTAGCTCAAAAACCCTCCTAGATAATAGCATAATCCCCTAGAGAGTATCACACCATACTAGTGTCCTCTATGTTGCGTTAGTGTCCTTTTAGCAGTAGGGAGATTAAGATCTTAGGTGTACCTTCACTTGATTCTAGAAATTTTTTAACATATTTGTATGGATGTTTATTCATTACATGTTCCTTATTTTTATGGATTTAATTTGAAAACCTAGGCTTCCATGTTTGTTAGGGTATTTGAGGAGCACAAGTAGAGAAAGAGTGGCATTAGTAGGGTAGGTTGGCTATGACCTCAACACCTCATGTGTTGAGTGTTTCCTACATACCCCTACATCGAAAGGGGATCAAGCCAAATGTATTTGTCCCAATCTAAGTTTTGGTGTAAGTGCAAGTGAAATCTAGTATGAGTGTTGGTTTGAATGCTTCGAGTGTGCATTGATATTCTAAATATGAGTAATTTGAGATCTAGTCTATTTTAGATGGGTATGTGTATGAGTATGGTAGAATAGGGATCAATGAACATGATTTGCACAAACTTTTTTGGGTTTATTTATGAGTATTTTCATATGATTTCCATCTAGTGGTTAAGTGATTGAAATTGGTCTCTATATAACATTTTGGTGATTATCAAGATGTGAAATATGTCTAGGCCAACCTTATGAGTGCTTTAAATAATGGAAAGATATCCATTTGGGGAGTAATGAGTAATAGAACATTAGTGATTCTATTTGGTCAATACAATAGTGTGTTATAGTACAAAGGATTAATATAATGTATAGGTGGCAAGAATAGGAAAAAAAGACCTAGATGCTTAGGAGGTGGATTAGTGCTACTTTTGGTATATATGGGCATGGGTCAGACTCATATAAAATATATAAAATGATCACGAGAGGACCTAAGATAGTTCTATGGTTAATATAAGGAAAAGGTGTTCTCAAGTGATACTCATTTCACTCACATGATATTTTAAATGACTATACACAACTACATGCTCATATTCTCATACATTTAATAAGGCCATAGCACTAAGGCTTCTAGCATGATATTATAAATTACACACACACACACGCACGCGCACACACACACACACACACACACACACACACACACACACACACACACACACACACACACACACACACACACACACACACACACACACACACACACACACACACACACACACACACACACACACACACACACACACACACACACACACACACACACACACACACACACACACACACACACACACACACACACACACACACACACACACACACACACACACACACAATCATACACACACATAACCATAATATAACCACATAAATAATTTTTCTCATGTTCCTCACTGGACCAAAAAAATATGATGCATGTGGTATGAAATAGGCACTACCTAACCATCTACAAATAACACTAGTAATGTGCACAAGTATTTATATAATCATGGAATAATAAATAAAATAATATCTAATATCAACACACCAATACTAATATCCTAATATTGATCTCCTTTATCATGACCATTCATGTACCTATGTGCATGAAGGATATGACATTTTTCAACTATACTCTAAACCATAACACATGGACTAACTATCAAATATATCAGTATATGTTATAATCATATAGAATCTTGGTTATCTCCCCTATAAGGATCTATAATGTGAAATTATTGGAATTATAGATATTTTATAGGGTGTTCATGAGGTGCATAGCATAGGGTATCTAGCCTAGGAAATGTACATGCCCAAATATTTCCCTATCAATTATCTACTAGTTAGCATCATCAAAACCAATCCCATTAATGGTATCTATGTGATGGACATATGTAAAAAATCTCACCTAAAAATATCTATAAAAACCACATAAATAAAATAAAATAAATACACTCAAATACAATACCAATAAGTATGAAAAAATATGAATTAAAGTAGTAATACCCTAAGTAAACATCCAACCAACATAGTCATATTTAGACATTACCATCCCATGAATTCTATTTTATCAGTCGATACCATCAAAAAACTTGATGTTTATATCTAAGGTCAAATGATAGTGACTATATGTACCCAAAATTTTCATGGTATAACATTTTGGTTTGATGTTTAATGATGACATAGTGATTTCCTAATGTATGCTCAAAATAGGGTCTCTCTAACACCCTCTACCTTTTTACTTTACTTTCTTTCGCTAATCCCACTTTGAATTTCTTTTGTTTCACTTCTACATCTTCTATCAACTCAATTTTAAAAAAATTATATGCGTGATGAAACCACTACAATCCATGACAAAATTGCCACTCTTCATTACAAAAGTGCCACCTATGTTTCATAACCATCATGGTAGTTTCACAAACTATTGTATAAATTATATCTCCCTAGGAAAATTTTATCCTAAATGGGTAATAGTTTTGTTAACTTTTGAATTGTTTTTGTCATATAATCTATTGGTTATGGAACTAACCCTATAAAAATGGGGGGTTTTGTCAGTTGCTCTCCATATTCCAAAATTAGCTTCTAAAACTCAAGTTTTGACACATTTTACATGATTATTATCATGTTTTTTATCTTTATACCTCATATTTACTTCCATGTTGTCCCAACTCACTCCCTATTTTATTTTCAATCATGTTTAGTCTCCCTTAGGTTCTGCTTTTAGTTCAACTTAGTTAAACTCCTTCATGAAACCTCCATTACTTTTATACAAGTCAGCCAATTTTGGCTTGATTTTAGATTCAAAAATTGGTATTAGAGCCATTAATTTTTGATATTTATATAGTGATAGCCTTATACAATTATTTTTTAGATCTACGTGTATAGTTTCCATGATTGACTACACCATTACAAGTAAGGAATTATCATTGATTCTACAACCCAATCTTTATGAACATTGCACTCAACTAGCCACAAATTTGTTGTTCTTTATTTGGGTTTGTCTCTCTATTATTCTTCACCATTTTTTTGATAATTATTGGTTCATCCTCCTTGTTAGATAATTATTGAAATATTTTCATAGATAAAGGAGCTAACATACTAAGGGCTACAACAACACATGCTACATGTTTTTAGTTAATATTTGCCTTGATTAGGATGGAGGCTTTTTGTTTCTATTTTTTAAATTTAGATTAGACAAATTAAATTCCTCTACATTATATTATATTTATATTCCAAAAAGAGAAAATTTTAT
>JARHVA010006489.1:892500-900675 GCA_037957365.1 Torreya grandis | reverse complement strand
TGAGAGTGAGTGAGTGTGTGTGTGTATGTATGTATATATGTATGTATGTATATATGTAAATAAACGTATATATTATTTTATATTATGATGAAGATTATTTCATGGTCATATATATATATATATATGGATATATGTATATATGTAGATATATGTATATATGTATATATATGTATATATATGTATGTATATATATGTATGTATGTATGTATGTATGTATGTATGTATGTATATATATATATATATATATATATATATATATATATATATATAGATATATATATATGTATGTATGTATGTATGTATGTATGTATGTATGTATGTATGTATGTATAAATAAATGTACATATTATTTTATATTATAATGAAGATTATTTCATGGTCAATAGTCATTCATGGAATCTTGATAACTGGGACCACCTAATCTTGATTTAGGTGTCATATGATGCATGAACCCTTAGATGAATAAGCATGTTAATATTTAAATTTTTACATTAATTTATATTATACTTATATATTTAAAAAGAAAAAAAGAAAAAAGAAAAAAGAAAAGAAAGAAAGAAAGAAAGGGGGGACCCTATTGAAATTAGATAAAGGCAAAGAATAACATACGCAAAGATGTGTAAGAGCATGGTCCCATGTTGTAGGATAGATAATTTTTTTAAGGGGGTGTTGCTAAGAAATTATAGGAAAGTTTTTATTGACGATCAGTCCCATGCATTTTTCAAATATATGCAATATATGTTGCTTATAAAAATTAGGAGTATTTTATTAAAAAAAATTGAAAGATAACAAAAAAATAAATTAATTGGTTACTAATATACAGTTGGCAACTGAGAAAATAGGAGCAGTCATGCCAATCTTCAACCCCTTGTTGCTTCCCGCCCCTCCAAAACTCCTTCCTAAACTATAGTTGTTCCTTATTTTAAGGTGCAAATATTTTATAAGAAGTTTTTTAAATTTTTATAATGCATGAGATGATAATACCCAAAATTATAGAAGCTATAGCCCCCAATATGGGACCCCTCTCTAAGAGGAGGAAAATCAATTACAAATAAGCCTTCGATTTTGTGCCATGCTAAGCCTTCTCTGCAACTACCTCTTTTGTTCCATGCCATTGATATTCGCCATCTTCATTGCCTTCACACAACATTTTTTATCACTACTTCTAGGGTTCGAACCTCCTGAAGTAGCCTTTTCATCCAAAAACATTAATGTTGTTGCCATATCAAGTTTTGTTCTTTTCTTTTCTTTAAACTCAGCCCAAGAGAAACATTGCCACCATTATTTTATTTCATCTCATTCAATTCAAGTGGATCTGCATTCCATTCTAGTCAAGGATTTCAATAGACTGAGAAAGCCCTTCTACATTTTCATCATACTACAAATATGCATTTATTTACCATGTCTAGATAGGACACATATATAATGTATATATATATATATTATGGTCGTGTTCCCTTATAGGAGAAGAGAGGGGAATGTGATGAAGAGAAGAATTAATTTTCTTATTCAAAGTGATTTTTATTCTCCTTTGTCTAGTTTTTGGAATATTCATCTTTTAAACCCTGCTAACTTCTCTTTTGCTTGGTCAATGCCTAATGTTTATGAAATGCAGTATTTATTTTAGGTATAGAGTGAACCAATAGAATGTGGTGACTTATAATACTGTAGCTGATTTATCATACCATCAATAAGTTAAGACACTGTATGGTGATAAAAGCATTAGCAGGCATAAGAAAATAAATGACAAATATTATATATTTTTTATACTATATATCCTGTGTAGATTTTATAAGCTGAAATTTAATGCATGAGGGCGAGTTTTATACAATTATGGTTCTCTATGGCAACTTATATACATTCAATCTATATATGCCATAAGATTTTATTATCATATATAATGAAACCTATTGTAGATATCATCAACAAATTCATCGTTTCATCATAGTCCAAAGCTACCACATCTTTATTTGACTTATTGGGATAAGACTATTTATAGCTCAATTTCCTCTTGTTTCACTATCCTCACAAATTTAGTTTCAGTGTTACTAAATAAGCTACAACGGGATGCTAATATTCATCGATTCATCAATAGGACAGTGTGACCACCTCTAATTAAGTGCAGATAGTGTTAAGCCAGATAATTGTTTAATATATTATATGTTAGTCTTAATTAGTGATTAGTATAGATAACAACACACTTTTCACCATATTATCAATATATCTTTCAAATGATATAGGTATATCATTGTCATGACACAAATTTGGTAATAATAATTAATGATAAGATATTGTCATGATTCTTATATCATATAATTATATATATGGAGTAAACCAAAATGTTATGATTATATAAATAGGTATTTTTACCTAGGTAAGACTGTATATATATTATACTAAATACTTGTATGTCTAATGTGCATTTAGACATGGTAATTTATACATTTTGTGACATATCAACCCTCATGTTTGATGAATGATGAGTATAATGATATTATAGATTATATCACCATAAGTAACCCACCATTTAATGATGGATATTACTAAGGATCCCTATACATTAAACAAAATGAGATATAACTTAATAAGCTGATGGAACTTGATGACATGGTATATCCAGAAAAATTAATAAAGAATACTTGCATCTTAATGTTTGTTGTGTAAACAACATAAGTTTACCTATAGTGTGGAGACTTCTAATGTATTTGTATGTGGAAGAGAATCCTTTAAAATGGATTAGAATATTAAGACTGAGCCTAATTAATTTATCTCTTAATAGGTTCCATATATGATTTGGAGTTAATTAATTTTTATATCAAGGTAAATACAAAAGGATGGGTAGCATATTAATTAAATATGAATATTCTAGACTTAACCTTGTTTTTACAAAATGAAAAATCTCATTGATTACAAGTCTCTTAGATTAAGAATAATTTACAATATAAATAAAAACATATGATGAGTTATATCCTTAATCAAGAATCTCTTCTAAACAAATAATGCCTTAGTTATTGTTAACTCTAAAGGTGAAAAATGGTGTTATTTATGCGAATGAAATATATTACCTTGGAAATAAACTCAGTTGGATTTATAAAACATATGGAAAATCCTTTTGACTCTAGAGCATAATAATGTTTTATTCTTTGGATTTATAAAACATATGGAAAATCCTTTTGACTCTAGAGCATAATAATGTTTTATTCTTTTCAAAGTGAATTCTATTGAGTTTTAAACCTTGCCACTCGTACAAGGAGTATGTGTCCATTCTCATCTAGTTTGGGAGGTGATCTAGTTTCTTATCTTAAGTTGATAAATGACTTATGATGTTTAATGGATATGTATTTATAGAATCTATTGTTATAAATTGGTACATTAGTAGAGTGTTTTAAATTGTGGCTAAGACAAGCTTGTTTATATGCTAGAGACTATGAAAAGTTTCCCAAGTACAATTATTTATATATATACAACTATGTATATGTGTATATGTTATGTGATAATGTACATCTTTGACAACATAGCTTATTTGAGTTTTGATGCAAGTTATATTTTTTACTAGAAATGGTGCATTGGTGGCTAAGTCAATGAATCAGGCATAAATTTATTATTTTGTTATTTATTTCTTCTTCACCTCATATGCTAATAATTTTTCAGCATAGTAATCCCTAAAGATAGCCTTATATGATCTCTATCTATCAATTTTACTTGTTATCGAGTCAACTTGACATAATACTAACTCTACGGTATTGACCAAATATGTGTAGTGAGTGTTGGTGGAAGTAGGCTCTCTCATTCTCCTAATTATCTACTCAATTTCAATTTTTTTCTCCACTATGTGTGCAATTATATCCTCCAAACTACCTGGGGGATCTAGTAGAATTATAAGAGGGTTAGGTAGAGGGTTAGGAGGGTTATGTGGAGTGTTAGGTGGAGGGTTAGCACATTAACCTATTAAATAGAAATTACAAATTAAACTATGCACAAAAAAATTAAAACACCTTTTCCAATGGTTAATTAGCTTCCCTGCACTTCAAAATATGTTCAAATACCTCAATTACAATCTTAATGCAACACAAAATTATGATTCTCCTTGTATATTCATGTCCTTAGGAGCTTTTATGCACATGTTAACTTTTTGCAACCATAATAGATATATAGTCATAGTCAAGAGGAATATAAGAACATATTTATTCAATAGAAACACTTCCTTATTGATCAAACATTTACAACATTTCAGACCTACTTGCAGACCTCATGCAATTTTCCAGTAAACACATGTACCATTAGTATTTTTTTTAGAGAACTACATATAGCCCTGATTTTGTGTATGTAGGTGATATCATAGATATGTATGGTAGCTCAGGGAGTGAGCACAGGCATATAAAACTAACCCTAATAGGTGTTTCTTAGTGTGACATATACTATAACATTTCTTAGAATCCTACTAAAAGCAATTAACATTTGTGACACACAATACTATTATGCAAACTTGTCGATAGGATGAAGTTTGTAGCATCTTTTAAGGGTTAAAACTTGTATGTGGTATATTTTCATGAGATTGTTAATTGTGCAAGTGATTAGACATTTTTAGAATAATATATTACATCATGAGGTGTGCCTAGAGATTATGTTCTCTTTGTATTTTTATTAAAGGTATACCTAGATAGTATAATCTTGACTTGCCTTATTATTATGGTTGGGTGTAAGATTGTGTTAAGTTGGGTGCTCAAGAAAAATACCTATGATAGTATGGTATATCATAGAGTTATATGGTACAAAAAATATCTGGATTGTACATATTATATTTGTTATATATTGAACCATACCTAAATAAATATATATGTTATGGTTATTAATGTTTGGGTAGAGTGATCATGAACTATGATAGTATGGGATATCATAGGATACTTCAACTTAGATGTATATAATCAGGTGGTACATATTATAGCTATAAGTTTAGACTCTCACCTAAATTGACTATTCAAATGATTTTGCTGGTTATTATTTGAGCAATATGTTTATAGCGGCTAGTAGGATAACATGTATGCATGCATACAATCTTGAGAGTATAAATTAATGATAGGTTTGACTGTTATGTACTATATGACTCACTTTGTTATTTATACTTAGCAAACTCCTATGCCTAACATGTGATTCTATATGGAACAAATAATGTGGATTCATTCATCTTTGCTATTATCTAGGTTTTTATGTGATAGTGCTCAAGTAAGCACATAATCTTGGATTAGTAAGGTGTTATACATGATTGTGTCATTTAGCTATGGGATTGTAGATCAGATCTTTAGAAGCTCATCTATGTCACAAGGATTTTGTTTCTTATTTGGATTAGAGTTTTAATCCCTTTAGTGATGATGTCTTATGGTGTAGACCATCATAAGTGAAAGTAGAACTACATCAGACTCTAATTTTGAGGAGTAGATATGTAGGCTACCCAATATTGTGGTGTGGCATCAGGTCTATATCCTTAGGATATTTTAGGGTTGACTTGATTAATGTCACTAGTGACTTAGTGAACCTTTTGTATCATACCTTATATTCTATTGCTGTAGTATTGGGATGTTAGGATGGTAATGCTTGAAGTTATTGATTATATGACTCACTAAAGTATTATAGTATAATTGTGGTTGAATGAATGTTCAATATTTAGTTTCTTTTTTTTTTTTAATTATTGTATTATTCTAAGGACAACTAGACGGGTTGTTATAACAAGAAATATACACTAATTAGATAAGAGAATACATGAGTACAATAAAACTAAACAAAAAACATATAATGAACATAAATGAAGGAATAAATGCACAAATTGTAAGAAAAAATGACTTATAAAACATTACAAGGACACAAAGAATTATATTATTTTTTATTTTTTTCAAAACCATAAATCTCTTGTAAGTAAAGATTTTTTTTGTTACCATTGTTATCATTTGAGTTTTTTTTTCCACTACTAAATCTCATTGATAGTAGTATGGTGATCTAAGCCCTGTTAAGTCAAAAAAAGGTGGAATCATATTTTTGAAAGTTATAATAAATTGTTAAGTCAATAAAAATAGGTGGAATAATATTTTTAAAGGTGATGATATAAGATATTGTCACATAAATTTATATTTGTAAGTATGCACTTTATTTGATTATTTTGGTGTAACTTTGAGTGTAAAATGACCCCACCCCCCTAAAAAAAAATCACAATAATAAATAAAAAATTATAGGTTTCAGCTTTCTTGACATGGTTCTTTTACTTTTCCAAAGTAGTAAATGGTGTTTGACATCTCTAGAGATAACAAATAAAAATATGGGATTGCACAGCTATAAATAATTTGTTAATGACGACCAACTTAAATTAAAAGATATTTGTTTATTTGAGTTGAAATATATAGAAAAATTACGTATTCACAATGAAAATAATTCAATCCTAGTTTAAAAGTTGTAAATCTATTTACGTAAATAGCTCTAAAACATGGTAGACACATAATAGGAAAACCTATTGATAATAATATACAAAATAATGTGACTATGATTCTATTCATATAATTGAGGTAATGAGAGATTGAAAGTTAAAAGAATCAATTTTAGTACGCTTTATTTTTTGATTAATTAAATGAGGATTGGTAGATCCTCGTTGCCTAGGATAAAAATGAAGGCCCATTTCCGTTGCATTTTGTTACATGTGTTATGGATGTCAGATCTATTGGGGATTCAAATATTGAATCTCTTTATTCATTTGATATCTAATATTAGGAAAACATCTTGAACCTATTAAGTTGAAAACTTATGAGAACTCTATGAGTGTTCACATAACTATGGAATGTTTAGTAGTGAATTTAATTCATATAAAATTCTTAATATTTTAAAGATAAAAGTTTTGATTGAGTACACTCAAAGGATTTTCTATATAATAATTTGATAAATGACTAATTTAAGCCAATAATTGTTAGCTATAAATTAAGTAATTATATTTCATCATATTTAAAAAATGATTGATGGACACTTTTATCCTTTTATTCACAATGATTACTATATAATTTTTTTCATGTGAATTATTGATGGATACTTTTGTCCTCAAAATGAATCACAATAGATCAGGTTGGTCTTAAGAGATGAGCTTTCATATTATTCCTATGTAAATTAAAATCCTACACTATTTATTTGACGTGCTTCTGTAATCTCAACAAATCAATTCAGACTTAAGAATTGAGCTTTCTTATTATTCCTAAACAAATGATCTTATTGTACTTTACAAAAAGAATCATCAGTTTTGTAATAAAAATTATAAAGAGGTTTTCATACTTCATTTTAGTTTTTGAAATTCATATTTACCTTTTTATTAATTATTTTTGAAGCCCATGTTTTCATCATAAAAGGATGGTTGTTTGGTTTGGTATTGTATCCTTATAACTCCCCTAATTTTGGCATGCCATGAGGCCCACCATTTTATAGGAGGGAAGCCTGAATGCCTATGTTTAAGGTAGGATGGTTGGTGCTCCTTTTTTTAATGAGGGGAGCCCTACCACCTTTTTCATATTGTGATGGGAGTAAAATTTAATATAAAATCATAGACTCTATCCATTGTGGAGAATGTGGGACTAAACTCATGAACATTAACAATAATTTAGTCCCAAAGAAAGCTTTGTTGGGCCCCAAGACCTCTCCACTCACCACATGGATGGATTATAAACCAATAGGTGGCTAGAAAACTCCAAGCATGGAATGGCCTCTTAATAGAAATAGGTACTTTGAGCTCATGTTTTTTCTCGGTCATAGGGTCAATGCAAGATAAATCCCCTAGGTCAAATGAATGAGCTTGTGAGTTTGATGAAGGTAACCCAGGTTTTAGTAGGTGTCAAACTCGATGTCCATTTGATGGGATCAATGAGCACACTAGGATTAGTGGTAGTGGGATGCATTGAGATAGAGATAATAAAATAAGTCTTGAACCATACCAAGAATAAGGCTTAGTAAATTAATAAACAAGCTATGAAGAAGAGTGATGATGAAGTGATTATAAGATAGAGAGAAGAAGATATAAAGAGGAGGTATGTCAAGATAATTATAAGAATGAGATTTGTAAGTAGGTCTAAAATGTTGTAAATGTTTGATCAATTAGGAAGTGTTTCTATTGAATAAATACATTCTTATATTCCTCTTGACTATGAATATATA
>JARHVA010006489.1:857500-887500 GCA_037957365.1 Torreya grandis | reverse complement strand
TTGGATCAATCCAAGGCATTTTGGATATCCCCATCTACAAGTAGGGTATCCCAGGGAGAGTCTTGTTTGAGGAAGTCAAAGAGAGGGAGACTATTTGATGATTAGGATGTTGTAGATGATGTACTTTTTTATATGCCTAAATGGCAATGTACATATTTTTGGCACTGTACATGTGTATATGATGTATTCACCTAACATTAGATACTATGTTGTTAGACATGATGTAATTTTTTATATGCCTATATGGTAATTCATGTATTATTGACATCATATGCCTATATATGGAATTCATACATGGAATTCTTATTTTTTACATGAATATTTATGAAAGCTAATGAATTAAGTATTGTTTGAATCACTTATTTTTAGAGTATTATGAATGATTGGTTTCAAAGTATTCTTAAGGATTATAAATGTTATGAGATTCAAAATAACTTGTTAGGATAATGTTATGTTGTACCCAAAAAATGTCACTCATTTTTAGGACAACATATAAGCTATTTTGGTCTTGCAAGACCAAAATATCTCTTCCCATTTCAAAAATTTGTTCTAAGCTTTCAAAATTGGGAATTAAAGTTTTTTTAGTCAAAGGTCTAATGGTTCAACAGGTTCAACGGTGGGTGGTTCAACAAGGCTTGTTTCAAAGAAGTTTGGTTCAAGCGGTCAATAGAAACAGGGGAATGAACCATTGAACCATTGAACCAAAGTTGGTTCAATCGGTTGGTTCAAGCGACAGGTTCAAAGGAGTGCCCCAAGAGTCAAAGATACAAGTGCCCTTACGAAGGGAATTTCTGTGGAAAAAAGTGACTAAGGCAAACAAAAGCCCAAAAGAACCTATCAGATGCTGCCAAGTGTCGTCTACCAAGCCTCATTTCACTTTCTTTCTAAAGAGCTGTGAAATTTGCCACGTGTCCTTTGTCAGTTAAGCAGAACACACCAAGTGGTATCATCTGTGTGAATCCAAACGATTCCCACATAGTTTTATAGTGTTTCTAAAATGCAGTGGAAGCCACCACATGTCATCATCTAGGAGACACTCAAAAGGTGTCCAAGGCCTCTACAAGTTCAATGGATGTTGCCAAGTGTCCTCACCTATTTCACAGCAGATGCTACCACTTGTCACCTATTGAGATTCACATAAAATCGACTAAGGCAAAACCAAGGGACAAACAGCGCTTTTAGAGGGCACTCAAAAGCTAAAGTGGACCGTTGCAAAAACTTGAAAGGTCACTTTGGAGCTCAAACAGCCCTTGCAGAGGACAACTAGGGAAAAAATGGACCAATTCAAAGGCTGAAAGAGCAAAGGGAGTTCCTTTAGAAAAGTTCCTGCGGCAAAATTGCAAAGAAACAATTCCTTCAGATAAATTGTCTGAAAGAATTTCTTCAGACTTTTTCTCTAAAGGAAAAGTCTAAAGAAATAGAAGACTTACAAATCTGACACATGTCCCTCTGAAAGTCACAGCGGAAGCCTCCACGTTTTATCTATTGAAATGAAGTTTCAAATCAGCGGAACATGCCACTTATCTCTCATCAAAATGCAGCAGAAGCCACCACGTGTCATCCTCCATAGGAAACTAATATAAGTCCCGAAGACTCTTCAAAGGTAGCTAAAAGCTCGATGGAAGCTGCCACATGTCAACATCCATAGTTTCTTCCTTTAAATCTCTTTTGCTAAGTAAGGATTGTGGTGAGCCTCCATTAAGCTACTAATGTAAGTGGAGCACGCCAAGTGTCATCCTCCGCAAGATTCTCAAAAGACAAGCAGAAGCTGCCACATATTCTGTTGTAACTTTACGGAGAGCGACAAGTGTCTACACCTGCATTTTGAGTTTCTTACAGGTTTCAAAGCCTCTTTTAATAAGCATCTCTCAGAGTCCCACAGAAGTTGCCACATTTTCTCGCCTGCTTTACAGCAGAATGTACCACGCATCAATTGCTAAAGACCAGTAAAAAGTAACTAAGGAACAAAGCATCGATTTGAACCAAAGACCCGATTCAAATAACCAAAAAAGGAGGAATGATGAAGAAGGACCAAAAACAGTCATGCATCAGATATGTTTCTAGAAGTAGACCGCTAGGTGGACATTGAAGGATGCAAACATTCAATGGTGTGACCCATTTCTCTGCATTGAGAAAAGCAAATGGGTAAATGCACCTAAATTCTAGCATGTCTTCTTAACAAAATTCAATGCAACATGATGTGTTACTATTTCCAAGTCCTTCTTGAAGAGGCTATATAAGGGACTCTCTTTTATTGTTTTAAAGATCTCTCTCTCTGATTATCAGAAATAAAACTCTGCCCAAATTGAAAGGCATTACTAAGACTTTGAGGTCAGATTGTTGATCATATTTTGTTATTGGAATAAGAAAGCAAGTGACTTTTTAGACTTTTTGATGTAATAACTTTGTTGTTGGGGAAACTGTTCTTATGTCTTTTTCCTTAATATATTTTATGTTCCTTTAATTCAATAAGTAGAATTAGTGAAAGTAGTCAGGAAGGTGTCCTGAAGCCAGCTGTGGAGAGACTTTGTGCCCCCACAATTGCCTTTTAGTGTGTTTTCTTTTTGTTTCTATGTAAAGGACCTTGGGACAACTTTGTGCCCTCATTGTCCTTTGTATCTCACTCTTGGGAAATTTAGGTGGAGGCTTTGTGCTACATCTCAATTTGTTGGTTACTACGTCCTTGGTTACATTTTGCAATTATTACTAAGAAGATTCTTGTGGTTTGTTGAATGGTACTTCTGAAAGAAGAGGAGTGTTTTCTGTCATTAACCCTAAGATTTATCCTTTGATTTGCACACATCATCTCTAAAAAAAGAGAGATGGATGGTTTATCCTACTCTTGAGTATTATTTTTTGTTTATATATATATATATATATATATATATATCTACAGGGAACCTCCCCTTGATGAGAGGAGAGATTAGTCCCATTTTGATGTGGTAAACCAACACATTTGGCTGACCAATCTTCCTAATTTGGATGATCAGACCTATTTTGTTTATCAGTACGCTGATTGATAAAATATTTACCCAACAATTATTGGCGACTCTACTAGGGATATAGTTATGTGCATTCTGAAACCTCAAGTTTCAGATTGAAGCAGTCTCTACCCTTATCCATTATAAACTCCATTCCATTTATGTGTCCTACTCATTATCATTATAACCTTACCATTCACCTTCACAACAACTGGTAAAAAATGTGCAGTTTAAAGCCTCAAGCTTCAAACTGAAGCAAAGTCAATTATTTTCCATTTTTGGTTTCATAATCTGGCAAATTCAAGGTATACACAGAGCCAAAGGGCCAAAGGTATTGTTGACCCTATATTTGAGTTGGTACAACAAAGTAATTTTGATATGTTTCCTTCACCATCTCACCTCCAATTAACCAAGAGCTTTCCTCTTACTAAAGTCAAGTCTCCATTACCAAACGAAGTATCCACTTCTATTGTCGATAAAGCTTTACCAATAATTACTCCTCTAAGATTTGTTATTCCTCCTTTTAATAGTCATATAATGGCAGTTCAAGGCCTGTGGGATAATTATTTTGGTCTATTAATCTTATTCCACCTCTACATGAGCTCCCACACAATTCAAGGAAGAATTTCCCCAAATTCTATGGTGATGGGAAAGTTCATCCTGATGAACACATTACAGCCTTCAGCACAGCCTTTGGCGTAATTGGAGTAGAATTTAAAGATGTAGTAGTCAGGCTATTTATAGAAACATTACAAGGTGTTACTACAGATTGGTTTTATCATCTACAGGTCAGTCAGAACTGATTAGAATACCCTCAAAGCTAAATTTGAAGCTAGATTCAAACCTACAGAAGATGCACATGCCCTTCTAGCTCAACTCACACAGATGAAGAAAGAGCCTCATGAACTAATGAGGGATTTCATAGCCAAGTTTGACAAATTGAGGAATAGGATCCTTGTAATTACTCGACCTATAGCTAAGAATCTCAAATGCTTCTTCATCAATTCTCAGTTACCTAAAGTAAGTTTTCTTTTGAGACGTGTTGGTCAAATAGACCTTGATGCAGCTCAACAGTTGGCCACTGAGGTAGAAGATGATCTCATCTTAGCAGGGAAGATAAGAAGAGATCCAAATATAAATAGACCCTCATCATCTTTTGAATATTCATCTATAGGAACCACTGATCCAATGGTGTATAAGTTGGCAAATGAGTTACTTGCTCTCAAAAATCAAATGTCACAAGGAATGTCTTCTGCTCCTTCATACAGAAATATACCAAGAAGGACATTTCCAAATTAGTCATATCAGGGTAATGCTGCCAAGAATCAAGGGAAACAAAATTGTCTTCCTCCCCCACAAGGGAAACTTGCCATTGAAGCACCCCTAGCTAGTTCAGCAATGGGATATCTTGAAGCAGAATCAGATTTCTCTTTCTAGTCTGAATTCAATCAAGAAAATGATGTTGATATCCTTGTAGAAAACCAAGAACCAGCTGGTGAATCCAACATTAGTTTCCTAACTAAAATACCAGATTAAATCCAAAAGCAAAGGAGAAGTTTTTGATGGATCATATGCAGTGTTTACCAGGTCCAAGAACCAATCAATCTAGCAAGTTGATAAAGGGAAGATAGAGGAGCAACCTCAACCAGCAATTTCAATTGCTAAACGTGGAACCTCTCTACCTTTCCAGCCAAAGGATCTAGTGATCACCAAAAAGGTAAGTACATCAATTTCACCTTCACCTTTAACTTCAATTTCACAAATCAGCCCTCCTCCCATCCCTCCTAAACCTATAAGGTTGAAATACCTTCCTCTGTTCCTAGTCCAATTCAGTCATTTAATATAATTGATCATGTCAAGAAAATCAAAATTCGAATGTCTGAATTTGAATATTTGCAGTCTAATCTCGATCAATTAGATAAGTTGGTCCATTATGTCAAGAACCAAACCATCCCTACAAGACGAGAGGCTAAAAAGGTAACTCCTGATTCCCCAAAAAACATGCCCATTCCAAATAATATTGTCATTACTCCTCCAGCTATCCCTGGGAAAATAGAACCTTTATATGTTTCCCTATTAATAAATGGTCACAAGCTAAGTAATTACATTATAGATTTAGGTGCATTTGACAATGTCATGCCCAATAAAGTAGCTGAATCTCTTGATCTTACATTGACCAAGACATTTGGGAGATGTTTCTCCATGGAGAACAAGCAAGTGCCACTTCTGGGACAAATCAAGGATGCCCAATTTGCATTTGCAGCCTTTCTAGACAAAAGAATCAAGATGACAGTTCTAGTGGCTGATGTTCCAGCATCTTATGGTATCCTACTTGGATGAATTTTCTATAAGGATGTTGGTGAAGAATTGAGCATGGATCTATCTGAAGCCAGAATTCTTGTCAAAGGCACCATGCAGAGGCTACTTCCTGAAAAGGAATCAAAATATATTATCACTCAAACATCAGCCCCTGAAGCTCAAATTTTATTTAAATCCTTAGGTATGGGTAACTACTTTCTATCTATAGACAAAGTTCATGAAGCATCTGATAAATTTCTTGAAAGTGTCAACTCAAAAATTATTTCAACTGGAATAGCAGAAGAACTAGTAGGTTGCAATACAAATAAAGAAGAATCTTCCCTCTCTAATGAAGGAAAGTCTAAAGAAAAATCAATATCTGATAAATTATGGACTCTAGAATTCAATGGCAACTACTCCTCTACCAGTTCAGAAGCTGAGATTGTGTTGATATCTCCTCAAGGAGATATTTTTCCTTCATCTTACAAATTAGAATTTAGCAACACTAACAATATAGCTGAATATGAATCTCTATTGCCTGGATTGAAGGTTGCTCAAGATAAAGGCATCAAGTTCCTTCATGCCAAAGGGGATTTTGAATTAGTGGTTTATTAGGTGAGAAAAGTATACCAAACCAAGAATGAAATATTAGGCCACTACCACAACCTAGTCTGGGACCAAATTGAAAGCTTTGATGCTTTTAACATTTCTGCCATACCCAAGGAATCTAATGATAGAGTTGATGCACTTGTTGTTTCAAGAACTCTCTTAGTTCCTCACTCAGATTTCAAAGAAGACAGGTATACTATTGAGCGAGTCTTTAGACCAAGTGTTCCTGACAATGTTGATCATTGGCAAGTATTCAATGATGATCACCAAATTATTGCTTTCCTAAAATGAAAAGACAATTTTGAATAACTACATTTTGAAGGCAGTGAACCTCAAAAGTATGAACTAGCCTCTGAATCTAGTTCAGATATAAATGAAGAATTCTTACAGCTGAAAGGAAATAAAATTCCCAAAGGCCTAGTTTCTCTTGAGAAACTATTTGACAAGCATGATAGATTCATCAAACAACAACGAACAGATTCAAGCTTCTCTCAGGGATTCGATCAAATAAATCTAACTACTAAAAAAAATCCCAAGATGGTTAACATTGGTAAGTGTTGCACTCCTAAAGAGAGATTCAAGCTCACCACTTTACTCCGTCACTACATGGATGTCTTAGCATATTCTTATGATGACCTGAAGTCTCTCAGACCTGATCAAATTCACCATGACATTCCTCGCAAGGCTGACTCAATACCTTATAAGCAAAAATATAGACAGTATAATCTAAAAATATTAGGTACTATTGTGTCTGAAATACAAAAAATGTTAAATGCTAGAATCATCTTCCCAATCCATCATTCTACATGGATTGCAAACATAGTGCCTGTAAGGAAGAAGAGTGGCAAAATTTATATTTGCATGGATTTTAGGAATATAAATTAGTCATCTTTAAAAGATAATTATCCTTTGCCAATCATGGATCAAGTGCTTCAAACAGTGACAATTCAGAGATGTTATCAATGCTATATGGCTTCTCAAGATATAATCAAGTTGAAGTTGGTGAAGTAGACCAACACAAGACTACATTCACCACACCTTGGGGTACATTTGCATATAGAAGAATGCCTTTTGGCTTGATAAATGTTGGTGCCACCTTTTAGAGAGCAATAGACCTGGCTTTCAAATATGAGATAGGTAAGTTCATTGTGGTATATCTTGATGACTTGACCATCTTTTCAAAGCATCATTCTGATCATGTACGCACTTGCAACAAGTGCTGGAGCACTGCCGCCAGAATGGTATTTCCTTGAACCCCAATAAGTCTATTTTTGGAGTAACAGAGGGGAAACTCCTTGGACACATTGTGTCTAAAGAAGGCATAAAGATTGACTCAAATAGAGTCAAGTCTATTCAAGAGCTTAATTTGCCTACAAGTAAAAATGTTGTTCACTCTTTCTTCAGAAAGGTGAATTTCTTACAGAGGTTCATCCCCAAATTTGTTGAGAAGACTCGACAAATTGTAAACATGATGAAATGGAAGAACACCTTCAGCTGGACTAAAGAAGGCAAGTCAGCATTTTAGGATATCAAGACTGCAATTGCCCATACCCCTACCTTGGTTTGTCTGGATTACAACAAAGATTTCATCATATACAGCTATGCTTCTAAACACATGCTTTCAGCAATTTTGGTTCAACAGGATAAGGAAGGTATGGAATCTCCCATTTCTTTCATGAGTTGCCCTCTCAAATCCCATGAGTTGAAGTATTCAAACATAGAGAAGCATGTTTATGTAGTGGTGAAAGTAGTCAAACATTTCCACTTTTATATCATGAATTCACACACTACTGCCTTAGTTCTTGAAACTATAGTCAAGTCCATATTAACTCAGTAAGAGTTTGGGATAAAAAGAGGCAATTGGGTTGCAAAGATCTAAGATTTTGATCTAGACATCAAGCCAACAAAGTTGGTCAGGGAAAAAGGCCTATGCTAATTAATTACTGATAACAAGTCAGAAGATACAGAGCATGAAGAAGTAGAAGTGGAAGACACACCAATAGTATTTTTTGTCTCCACTACCAATGAGTGGTATTCAGGTATTTCTCATTTCCTTACTTATGGTGAATGTCCTGCTCATTTATCTTACAAAGAGAGGAGGACTATCAAGTTGAAAGCTACCAATTTTGTCCTTTGGGATAATGGCCTGTATAAGAGAAGCCTAGATGGAGTATTCCTTCACTGTGTAGATAAAGAGAAACAAAGCCAGCTTTTGAAATCTTTCCACAATCTAGCCTGTGGAGGACATTTTTCTACTCCTGTGACTGCTCACAAGATCCTACGAGCCAGGTATTACTAGCCAACTCTTTTCCAAGATGCATATAAGTGGGTGAGAAAATGTGAACTCTGCCAGTAATTTGTTGGAAGACCTAAGTTAGCTGCCCTACCTCTCAAGCCAGTGATCATAGAAGAACCATTATAGTAATGGGGAATTGATTTTATTGGGACTATAAACCCATCTTCAAGTGTTGTACATGATTATGTCCTTACAGCAACTAACTATTTCACCAAGTGGGTAGAAGCAATCCCAACCAAGCATGTTACTTCAGAAGTTGTATGAAATTTCCTCAAAGAGAATATCATTTCGAGGTTTGGAGTCCCAACTAAGATTGCTACTGACAATGCAACTTGTTTTACTTCCTAGGAGATTACACAATTTTGTTTCCATTATGGGATTACACTCTCTCATTCTTCTGATTATTTTCCACAAGGGAATGGACAAGTTGAATCAAGCAATAAGAACCTGGTAACTATCATCAAGAAGCTAGCAGATGACAATCAAAGGACACAACATAAAGCATTGGTTGATGCCCTATGGGCAGATAGAATCACACCAAAGAGGGCAATTGGTATGTCTCCTTTCCAACTTCTTTATGGTATCAATGCTGAGATACCAATCACCTTAGAATTGCTAGCCTTAAAATTGGCTAAGGCAATTGAAGATCAGACATATGAAATATATCTTGATAAGAGAATCATGTACCTAATTGAGCTAGATGAACAGAGAACTATGGTGGTGGACCGAATTGCTTCCCATCAAAGTTTGGTAAAGAAACTCTTTGACCAGAAGGCAAAAAATCATGATTTCTAGATTAGGGATCAAGTCTTGTGGGACAAAAGGAGAGAACCAAAAGGGATGCATGGAAATTTTGACTCCTTAGAGAGGCCCATTTATAATTCATCAACACAATGGTGAGAATAGCTTTCTACTGAAGTATCAAGATGGCACACTCTTTTCTCTGCCTCACAGTGGACAGCATCTGAAACACTTCAACTCTGGAAGTATCAGATCATTTCACTTGTACATATGTATATTTATATAGTTTTTATTTCTATTTCATTTTGTTTGTTTTCATTTTTGATGCCTTTCATTTTTGGGTAACATGACTCCGTAACCCAATGGTACACATGAAGACACTAGAGATTTTGGATTCTACTCCCTTCAATTCTTTTTACAATTGATAGAAGTTCCCCAACTGGAGCCAGCTGTTGTACCCAAAAAATGTCACTCATTTTTAGGACAACATATAAGCTATTTTGGTCTTGAAAGACCAAAATATCTCTTCCCATTTCAAAAAATTATTCTAAACTTTCAAAATTGGGAATTATTCAATATTTTTCAGTCAAAGGTCTAATGGTTCAACAGGTTCAACAGCGGGTGGTTCAACAAGGCTTGTTTCAAAGAAGCTTGGTTCAAGTAGTCAATAGAAACAAGGGAATAAACCATTGAACCGTTGAACCAAAGTTGGTTCAATTGGTTTTTTCAAGTGACAGGTTCAAAGGAGTGCCCTAAGAGTCAAAGATACAAGTGCCCTTGTGAAGGGAATTTCTATGGCAAAAATTGACTAAGGCAAACAAAAGCCTAAAAACAAAAGCCTGACAGAACCCAATGGATGCTGCCAAGTGTCATCTACCAAGCCTCATTTCACTTTCTTTCTAAAGAGCTATAGAAGTTACCACGTGTCCTTTGTCAGTTAAGCAGAACATGTCAAGTGGCATCATCCGTGTGAAACCAAATGAGTCTCACATAGTTCTATAGTGTTTCTAAAATGCAGTGGAAGCTGCCACGTGTCATCTTCTACAAGACACTCAAAAGGCATCCAAGGCCTCTACAAGTTCAATATATGCTACCACATGTCTTCACCTATTTCATAGCAGATGTTGCCATGTGTCACCTGTTGAGATTCACATAAAATTGACTAAGGCAAAACCAAGGGACAAATAGCCCTTTTAGAGGGCACTCAGAAGCTAAAGTGGACCATTGCAAAAACTCAAAAGGTCACTTTGGAGCTCAAATAGCCCTTGTGGAGGACAATTAGGGAACAAATGGACATATTCAAAGGCCGAAAGAGCAAAGGGAGTTCCTTCGAAAAAGTTCCTGCAGCAAAATTGCAAAGAAACATGTCCTTCAGACAAATTGTCCAAAAGAATTTCTTCAAACTTTTTCTTCGAAGGAAAGGTTTGAAGAAATAGAAGACCCACAAAGCTGACACGTGTCCCTCAGAAAGTCACAGTGAAAGCTACCACATGTCATCTATTAAAATGAAGTTTCAAATCAATGGAACATGCCATGTGTCTCTCGTCAAAATGCAGTGGAAGCTACCACGTGTCATCCTCCGCAGAAAACTAATATAAGTCCCGAAGACTCTTCAAAGGCAGCTAAAAGCTCGATGAAAGTTGCCACATGTCAATGTCTATAGTTTCTTCCTTTAAATCTCTTTTACTAAGTAAGGATTTCAGTGAGCCTCCATTAAGCTACTAATGTAAGCGGAGTGCACCAAGTGTCATCCTCTGCAAGATTCTCAAAAGACAAGTGGAAGCTACCACATGTTCCGTTGTAACTCCACAGAGAGCAACAAGTGTCTACACCCACATTTTGAGTTTCTTACAGGTTTCAAAGCCTCTTTCAATAAGCATCTCTTAGAGTCTCGCAAAAGTTTCCATGTGTCCTCACCTACTTTACAGTAGAATGTGCCACACGTCAATTGCTAAAGACCAGCAGAAAGTAACTAAGGAACAAAGCATCGAATTGAACCAAAGACCCGATTCAAATAACCAAAAAAGGAAGAATGATGAAGGACCGGAAATAGTCATGCATCAGATATGTTTCTAGAAGCAGACCGCTAGGTGGACATTGAAGGATGCAAACATTCAATGGTGTGACCCATTTCTCTTCATTGAGAAAATCAAATGGGTAAATGCACCTAAATTCCAGCATGTCTTCTTAACAAAATTCAATGCAACATGATGTGTTACTATTTCTAAGTCCTTCTTGAAGAGGCTATATAAGGGACTCTCTTTTATTATTTTAAAGATCTCTCTCTGATTATCATAAACAAAACTCTGCCCAAATTGAAAGGCATTACTGAGACTTTGAGGTCAGATTGTTGATCATATTTTGTTATTGGAATAAGAAAGCAAGTGACTTTTCAGACTTTTTGATGTAATAACTTTGTTTTTGGGGAAACTGTTCTTATGTCTTTTTCCTTAATATATTTTTTGTTCCTTTAATTCAATAAGCAGAATTAGTGAAAGTAATCAGGAAGGTGTCCTGAAGCCAGCTGTGGAGAGACTTTGTGCCCCCACAATTTCCTTTTAGTGTGTTTTCTTTTTGTTTCTATGTAAAGGACCTTGGGACGGCTTTGTGCCCTCATTGTCCTTCGTATCTTACTCTTGGGCAATTCAGGTGGAGACTTTGTGCTACATCTCAATTTGCTGGTTACTACGTCCTTGGTTACATTTTGCAATTATTACCAAGAAGATTCTTGTGGTTTGTTGAATGGTACTTCTGAAAGAAGAGGAGTGTTTTCTGTCATTACCCCTAGGATTTTTGCTTTGATTTGCACACATTATCTCTAAAAAAAGAGAGATGGATGGTTTATCCTACCATTAAGTATTATTTTTTGTTTATATATATATATATATATATATATATATATATATATATATATATATATATATATATATATAGCATATCTATAGGGAACCTTCCCTTGATGAGAGGAGAGATTAGTCCCCTTTTGATGTGGTAAACCTACACATTTGTCCGACCAATCTTCCTACTTTGGATGATCAGACCTATTTTGTTTATCAGTACACTAATTGACAAAATATTCACCTTACATGTTACAAATTAGATTGGTATGACATAGCCTAAAATTAGAAATATTGACATTTCTTTTTCTTAAGAAGATTTATTTCTATAATAATTCAAGTGAAATAATAAAGTTTGTTGAACCTATCTTTTTGTTAATTAAATCCTATACTAGTGATTGAATCAGTCTTAGATTGGCAGTTTTTAGACACGTAGCCACTTATCTCAATTCTAAGTCTTGTGTATGGAGTGGGATTAAGGGAAAAAAAACCCTTATAATAAATAAAAAATATCAATGATTGCATTTGAATTATGTTTGTATACTTATGGTCATCTATAGTTTCTTGTAGGTCAGAACTCTGAGTTTTAGTGGGATAAGCCTTATAAGGAAAAATCAAGTTTGAATCTTGTTTTGAACATGTGAATTTATTGTGGATAGAGTCTATACATGAGGAATTAACTCAAGAATGTATCTAAAAACTCAACTACATAATTTTAAATCCTCTCTACCTATACATAGAATGGTAAAATCAGACCTAGGGTTTTGACCTAGAAGTGTGCATATCTTGAAACCTAACCATTGAAAGGTCTTATAAAGTTGTAATTTTATGTATTTTCATAAGGTGTAAAACAATCAAGAAGATTTAGAATGGTAAAAATAAGACAAGTACAAATTTTAATATTGAGATTTATCATAGGACTAATGGAGGCCTAATGGGATTTTAAGAGTGTGAGAATAGGGGTTTAGAGGGAGTTAGAGGTCAAAGTATCTATTATAATCATATTTTGCATTATATAACTAAGGAGACCATTTATAGGCCATGAGAAGCATGTACAAGAATTTGAAAAGGGTTTAGTTGTTATGATTGATCTACATCAACTCAACTGGGTAAGATGATTCAAGATCCTTGGTGAGAGAGTTAATAGATTATGAATAATCAATACATTACAAAGAGGATACCTCTTAATAGGTGATAATTGTCTCCTTACAATGAGAAGGGTTTTACACTAGTGAAGGAGCTCATATCAGTCAAGGTAATCTAGAATCATCTATAAAATAATCAATAAGCTCTTGAATATGTTCTTTAGGCCTTCAATTGTCTTTGAAAAGTGCTAAGGACTTCTTCATGCCATGGGGCAGACCCTATTGTATCTCCATTCCCTCTGAAACATCCCTAAACTCCATCTCTAAAACTGAGAGAGTAGGAAAATAGAACTTGGAAGAGATCACAAAGTATTTGATTGGTCTTAAGGGATCATAATAGTTGATACACTTAATGTATCACTTCACTCTCTTCAAACTTCAATATCTTACTCTAACCCCTTTAAGACCTATTCACTCTCTTTTCCTTTTCAATACCTTCTTGATTTAATGGATGAAAAATACCATTTTAGTGTTGTATTTGGGATAAATACCAATTTTATGAAATGTCAATAGGTCTTTCACATGTCTAAGAGGTTTTCTGTTGTAGATAAACCAATTTATAATGAGTTTAGAGTTCTTTTTTATCAAACAGTGACTTAACCCTATTTTTGTCAAGAGACCTAATTGTTCCACTAGTAGGCCAAAACTTATATGATGGCTTATTTGCCTAAACCAATACCTCAGTCAGGTCTGAATGATGTTTATAGATGAGAATCAACTTTTACTTGGTGTCTTTTGGGTCAAAATTGAGTAAGATAGGTCAATTTTCCTATTCATTGTCTAGAGGAACTTAGAATTCTCAGTATTACTATGTATAACTACTTAGTACATCATTCATAAACCTTATTTTGACTCCAAAAAACTTAGAATAGTTTACTAACCTTCTTAACTAGGCCTCCATAGATTTTCATCAAATTCTATGGGTTCAAAATGGATTTTTTACCTATTTCTCAATCAAAACCCTATAACTAGGGTGTTCCTACACTTTAAGGACCCAAAAGCTAATTAACCTTGTTTCATAAAGATAAAATAGGATATTAAAAATATAAAAACTATATATGACTTCTCACTCACCTATGTAACTCATCCAATCCTTAGATTCAAAACACACAAGTTTCATCATACAAACAAGCTCTGCAAATAGTGATTTTTAACCAAAATTGGTTTGTACTAACATAAAAGGACTTTCAAAGTCTTTAATTCACTATATTTTGATTTATGGAGTTCAAGTACATTTCAAAAAAGACTTTACAAGCACCATACACTACTCACAATCATAATAGAAAACACACACACATTTACACCCCCTGTAGGTATGATTCAAAGATTCTTGTTTGGTGTTTATTATTGAAGAAGCTCCTTTCATCTTGATACTCATTATAATTTTGATTCATTCCTCTAAGAAAAGAGTGTCCATTTTTTGCTCCAAAATTCTCTCTCAAAACTTGTATCAATTTAGCAAATCATACAACAGACACTTGTTTTAAGCATATAAGATTAGTAGGACCTTTCTAACATGTTGGAAGACTCTAAAATACTAAAAAAGACTAATGATTATAATTAACACTTTAAAACTCTCACATATACACCATAATATTTTATACAAAGGATGCTCTTGCATCCATTTTTTTAAACACTTAGCTCCATTTGGTCCATGATACCCCTTGGCCTAGCTTTAAAGCCAATTTGACCACCTATAGCTAGCCATTTAGGCATAATTAGGCTTAAATGGCCATTTAGGTCTATTATACTATTTATGAAACCTCCAAAATTTATCATGTCTCATGAACCACAAACTTCTCCCTTGCTAGTGTCAAGATCCTTGCATTACCTATAGGCATGCAATTTAGCCTAATTAGGCCTAATAGGCACCCTGATTGATTAGTAGCCCCCTGAAGGATTTTTGAACCTTGGAACACTTTGAAAATATTCAAACAAATCTTTCAAATTTATTGAAACCCAATTCCAATTCCACTAGCTTCTAGCCATGTGTATATGGTTCACTTGGACTATTAGGCCTATTAGGCCTTTTGGGCTTCTTAATGACTTCCAACTAGCATTTTTGCCTCAAGATCCATAGGTGAAAATACATCACTTCAAACACATATATATAGTCAAATCACATGTGATCTAATGATTGTGACATCTAGTTCCACTGGAAAATGTATTTTTTCTACTATTTAGGAGCACAAAAATAATGACATCAAATATTATCAAAGTTGAAGCTATAGTCTGAGAACTCCATTTCCAGTGATTGTCAGCTAAAAATTAGCACTACCAACACATATAGATGGGCATATAATTTGCATAACTAGGTTCTTAGCCTCCCATTTGGCCCAATCGATAAACCCACCACCAATTCCATGCTCAAGAATCTTCTTCCTAATACAAGAAAGATGTTAATCTTTAGCCTAGCTTTAGACATGTATAAAAAAAATATATAAGTCATATGGATTAACCATAAGATACATCCTATGCATTTGAAATACCTATAATTGTAACATTGATTTATGTTGTATCACATTTGATAGCAATCTGATGTAGAAGTTGTAGTTACGAGTCTTAAAATGCAACTTTTTGGTAGTAAAGAAACATCTTATTGACCTCTAACTAGAATTTTTACCTCTAGGACCCATAGGTGAAAATTAATTAGTTTTAAAACATCTATATATGAAAATTACATGTGCTCTAATGATTATGATATCCAATTCCACCCGCAAGTGCATTTTCATTACTATTCAGGAGCACAAAAATACTGATAACAAATGTTGTTAAAGTTGAAGCTACATTGTGAGAACTCCATTTTCAATACTTGTTGGCTAAAAATTGGCACTACCATCACGTCCATTGGGGAATATAATGTACATAAATAGGTTCTTGACCTCCCATATGTCTCGATCAACAAACCCACCACCTATTTTGGGCTCAAAAATGCCCTTCCCAATATAAAAAAGATGTTGATTTTTAACCTAAATTCAATCATGCATAAAATAAAAAATGTAAGTCATATGGATGAACCATAATATCCCTCCTATACATGTTAAATCCTTATAATTTCACCTTGGATCTAGTCCTTATCACCTCTGAGATAAATCTATGGAAGAATTTGTAGTAACAGGTCCTAAAATGCATTGTTTTGGTAGTGAAGAGCAACTTATTGACATCTAATTAGCATTTTTGCCTTCAAGACCCACAAGTCCAAATCCATCACTTTTATTACACACACACACACACACACACACACACACACATATATATATTCAAATTACATGTTATCTAATGACCATGACATACAATTCCACCCACAAGTGCATTTTCACAATTGTTTAGGAGTACAAAAACACTGACAATAAATGCTATCAAACTTGAAACTACATTCCAAAAACTCCAGTTATAATGATTTTTGGCTGAAAAATGGCATTTAAAACTTGTCCACAGGGGTGGAATGTCCATAACTAGGTTCTTGACCTTCCATCTAGCCCAGTTGACAAACCCACCACCTATTCTAGGCTCAAGAATGCCCTTCCCAATACAAGAAAGATGTTGATTTTTAGCCTAACTTCAAGCATACATAAAATGAAAATTTTAAGTCACATAAATGAACCATAAGATCCTTCATATGCATGTTAAATCCCTATAATTGTGCCCTAGATCTAGTCTGTATCACCTCTGAGAGTAATCCATGGTAGAATTTACAGTAGGAGGGCCTAAAATGTAACTTTTTGACAGTGAAGAGACAACTTGTTGACCTTCAACTAGCATTTTTACCTCTAGGATCCACAAGTGAAGGCATATCACTTTGAGCACAATCATATAGGAAACTTACATGTGATCTAATGACTGTGACATTCAATTCCACCCACAGGTGTATTTTCACTACTATTTCAAAGCACGAAAACACTGACAATAAAAGTTGTCAAAGTTGAAGCTACATTATGAGAACTCTATTTTTGGTGCTTTTTGGCTTTAAAATGGTGTTTCCAACATGTCCATAGGGGTGGATAACATCTATTACTAGATTCTTATCCTCCCATCTAGCCCGATCCACAAACCCACCACCCATTCTAGGTTCAAGAACACCCTTCCCAATAAAAGAAAGATGATTTTTAGCCTAACTTTAGGCATGCATAAAACCAAAACTATAAATCATATGGATGAAACATAAGATACCTCTTGTGCATGTTAAAGCCCTAAAATTTCACCTCAGATCTAGTTTGTATCAACTCTGGTAGTAATCTATGGTATAAGTTGCAATAATGGATCCTAAAATGTAACTTTATGGTAGTGAAGAGATAACTTGTTGACCTCTAACTAGCGTTTTTGCCTCTGTGACCCATAGGTGCAAATCCATCACTTTGATCATGTCTATATAAGTAAGTTACATGTCTTCTAATGACTGTGACATCCAATTCCACCCATAAACACATTTTCACAACTGTTCAAGAATGTCATACCAATGAAAAGTGTGTTTGTTTTGTGTGTAATATTGGTATGTAATGCAATTTGAGGAAATTTTAATGCATTTATTTTACCTATAAGCCATGTAGATCATTATAAACAAGGATGTTTATGTGTTCATAATCTACAAGGAGAAAAAGACTTGTCATGAGAAATTGTTCAGGAGCGCGAAAACACCAAGTACTTTTAGTATGTTTATCTTAGCTTCAAGAATATAAAATTATTTACTAATGGTGCCAACCACGTGAAGGAAAAATCTTATTTGGCACCCTTAACCTACAAAAAAATGTTATTAAGTAATTAAAGATAAAATTTATGCATGTACTACCTATAAAATCAAAAATAATTGGTAAAATTGATTACATCTACATTTTAAAAATCAACATACTTGTGCATTTCAATCCAACTAACCACTAGGATATACTCAAATCTTGATAGTATTAATAATATATTCATGGTATGACTCATGATATTTCCATATATTCCTATTTTTTGGCCTCCCGTGATATTTTTTAATTGAATATTTGTTACAAGAACCAAATTTGAATAGTGCAGTATCTTCCTATGTGTTTTAAAGTCTTCAAACAACCATACATTTTAATTTTTTAAAGGATATCATCAAAGCCATGTTCCAGTGACTACCATAATCCCAGTGGGATAGTCAATATTTTCTCCATATATGATTGAGGAAGTCAATTTTTTCTTTCCATGTACACACTGACATAAGTTGTAATTTATTCCCTCTTCATTGTCCTCATCTGCAATAACTATAAAAGCATGGCCTACATCACAAAAAAAAAATTAATGACATGAAGATAGATAATGAGAATAAATAGTACATGAGAATTAATCTTCTACTTGGCTACACTAGATCATATATATGGTCAAAATCATATGATGATGTCGTATTTGTAAGTCACAATGCTGGTGAAACTTGATATGTGTCGATTGGAATTAGAGGTCTGAAACTCTATTCATCCACCCACTCTTGTGACTCACACTCATTCCAAATAGATTTCATGTATGTAGAACAAAATCATGCCAAGTGTCATGTATGAATGGTCTAAAAACCTGTATTTGAGCTACAAAATGAGTAGAGCTCAATTAAAATTGTTAGAGTCATACAATCCTCATAGTTTGCTAGCTCTTTTTCTTTCATTACATAAAAATGCCTATGAATAGTAGAATTTTCTAGAGCACCATGACATATGTTCTCATTACACCATTCAACCATATTTTTTGAATGAGTCAAATTAGTAGCATGGTCAAATTTTAACTCCTCCCTTGTAATGGCTCTTTTTATGCATGTTCTAGCACTATCATTCTCCCCTTTTCCATGGCCAGCCTCAATGAAAATCCAAATATGTTTTACACCAGTGGTAATGTGCATCCTAGTCAAACAATAAAACATCCATGCATTCTTTAATTATGATGTGCAATTGTCTGACCAAATTTAATGTTGATTAAAAGTAATGTTCCTCTGAGTCAACTGTCCATAGAACTTCTCAAAATAACCTTGCACATACTCTGTACAATGTGATCGGTTGTCATTGATATAGAAATGGTACTGCCTTAATATTTCCATCCAAACATGATTTCTTATAAAATAACTATCCATTTGGTCTTTCAAAAAAAAAAATTGGAATAAATTCCTTAACTGATATTTGTGGAACTTCGATGTGAACACTCCTACAAAATATTGTTAGTATGCAAAGTATAATGAATATGGTGAAAAACTAGTGCTTTGTAATTTCAACATGTTACCTAAAACAACAAGTGGTGCATATGATATTTATTTTTAAATAAAAATGTTTGGCCATCTCAAAAAAAAATTGACTAATTTTAATTTGTGGATGTTTTTCCAAAAACATAGAGTACAATTGTGTTTGAGTCATATCCAAGAAATATTTTGGATGTGGTTCATGATTACAACAACCAACTCTTCTTTTCACTACATCTCTTACATTGGGAAAAACTCTTGTATTGTCTTTCTAATATTGTGTAAGTCTTTTAAGGCATTGGCTATAGCCTTGTCCTTTCATGGAAGTTTACTAGAGAATGCCTAGATCTCTTTGGTATTGTGTTCATTAAGTCTTTCACGTCTTGTAATTGATTTCATTAATGTTTTTTTTTTTATAACAAGTGTTTGGATTTTTTTTGAAATCAATCATTTTTTCCCTATTTTAACACTTATTGCACAAGTTGTCATTATATATTAGATAGTATTACAATCTTTGTTGCATGATCTTAGGCTTATAGTATGGTATGCATCATGTAGATTTTCAACAAGTTCATCATTTCTATCATCCATGTTAGATGTTCTTAGTCGTAATGTGTATATTGTATGTCTCATCTTAACAAATTTCATCAATGAAATAAATAATTGACATCTTTGACTATCATAATCCAATATTTGAAAAAACTATCGCAAATTTCTTAAGCTAGTCTTCTTGAATGGTGGTCAAACATTTTGTTATGCATTGTTTTCAAAATATTTTCATCGACTTTAATTAAGTATTTGTCTTTTATGTGCATAATTATTGGAGGTGTTATTATTGGTGGAATCCATTGAGAGGGTGTTTCAAAATCATTATATGTTTTCATGAAATTTTATTCATTGTTTGTTTCTTCATTATATGTTTCCATGAAATTCTCTTCATTGTTAATTTCATCATTATTTGTTTCCATTCAATTTTATTAATTATTGGTGGGTAAATTATCTTGCATAGGCTCATCATCAATAAAATAAAAAAAAATTAAAATTTGAATGTGAACTTCCAACATTATCTATTTCATTATTGTCAATTTCATCATAATTCAATTGAGTATTGTCAATTTCATCATAATTAAATTCATTATTATCAGTTTCATCATTATTCAATCCATTATTGTCAATTTCCTCATGTTATCTAAGGCATTTGGATAATTAGGGTTAGTGTTTGTACCTTTTATGGAACAAAATACTTGCATTCATACCTTTTTTCTTCTCTCTACTATTCTAATTGCTCTAGTGTTTTCTCATTAAACCTATTCCTCTTCCTTGAACATGAACCGAAGCCCATTTCAAAAATTGATGTCTTTCCAAAGGTGGGGTCCAAAAAAGTACTTTAAAATTTACATGGATAATATGCAGAGTTCACATAGGGAATGTCTATGGGGAATGAGTCTCAATTTGGGATAAAAATATATGTTAAAAATTAAGATTTGTCTATAGTTTAAGCAATGTGTATGCATTATAGTAATGTGTATGTGTTACTATAATGCATACGCATTCCTTGAATTATAGACATATCCTATAAAAATAATCAATAACATTCATATTCAATGCATAAATCCCCAATATGATGCAATAAAACTCAATAAAACTTTAACATGATGCATAATTCCCTAATATGATGCAATAAGACTATCATATGATGTAATAAGGCTATCATATGATGCAATAAGGCTCAATATGATGTAATAAGACTAACATATGATGTAATAAGAGTATCATATGATTTTATAAATCCCCAATATGATGCAATAGGACTATAATATGATGTAATATGGCTTAATATGATGTAACAAGGCTCAATATGATGCATAAATCATCAATATGATACGTAAATATCCAATATGATGCAATAAGACTCTTGATATGACTATGAAGCAATAAGAATATCATATGATGCAATAAGTCTCAATATATAATAAGAAATGAGCTAATTTTCCCCTAAATTCCATCATAGGTCCTTGAAAAACTAGGTTCAATGGGTTCACAAATTGGCACTAATCACATTCATGAATTTAAGCATTTGTGAAGAAACTACGGAACTTAGGGGTTGTGTTTGTTATAAAATTAGGATTTAAGGTTAGGAGTTTAGTGTAATGGGTTTGTACATGTGTTTATGTCATGATCTTGGGGTTTAGGGGAACTATACATGTTCAAGTAATAAAATTAAGTTTTATGGTTGACATATCATGAAACGTGAGCTAATTTAGCCCCTTTAATCACATTGTAAACTATAATTTAGGTTTAATGGGTTTAAATTTTCCACATTTACATTTGTATTTTCATTTATGATTAAATTAAGGTTAGTTAAGCCATACATATTGCATAAATTATATAATCAATTAGGCCATAAATTTGGTTTAAGGGCTCAATTTTGCTCAAGTCATGTCCCTAATTGCACCAATTGACTAATTGGTTCAATTCATGATAGAATCAGACTTAATTTTATCCAAAATCATATATCATGCTATTATAGTTACATCAAGAAGGGATTCAAATTGGCTTCCCATGCATCCTCAATTAAATGAATAAACTCTTTGGTGCATTGTATATATACATGATGACATTCTAGGGTTAATTTAACTCCAAATCGTATCATGTATACAATTTAAAATAGGTTCTTATATGGATTATTTTGACCCTAATTGCCCCTATAATTAAAATTTTTTGTGCCACATTTGTACCTAATACACCTGAAAGTGTTAAAACTATCAAAGATACATCAGGTCTTGGAATTTTTAGAGTTGACAATACCCTAAGAGGACAAATCCAATTACATATCACCAAGTGTACCTCATACACTCAAAAGTGTCAACTCTGTTAGAGGTGTTAGGTCCTAGAATATTTAAAGAGATATCAGAGCCTTGTGAGGCTTGATCCAATTATAAGTCATCATGTGTATCTCATACACACATATAAGTGTTAGAGATCTAACTATCAAGTCCTATAAGCATTAGATTTGTTAAAACCTTAGGACTCCAAATCCAATCAAATATTTCCACATGTAGGTCTAGTACACCTAGATAAGTGTTAGATTTGTCATAAATGCATACACCCTAGATCCAAAAAAGATAAAATATGTTATCTTCCCAAGAGTCTTGATCTAATTAGAGATGACCACGTGTACTTATATACACTAAGTGGCCAATTTGAATAGATAATACTAATAGGCTGAGATTGGCCCCACTATGTCAAGTCATCAAAAGTACTCAATGATCCCATCATCAATAAGAAACACTTGGAAAAATATGAACACATCTCAGATGCCATGGGGACCAAATCTAGGCATGTGCACACTACACTCTCTACATTTATTATCTCACATGAGTGGAAATCATGATCTTTGATACCTAAATAGGTTCCATTACCTCCAACCAATCCAATTAAGGACTATTCACAAATATCATACATATATATAAGCCAAAAATGTTTAAATATTGACATTGATCCCATAAACAAATGTCTATTAAATAATTCACATGATGCAAGCCTCTGACTTGTCATTACTGTACATAAAATGTCATGTAGATCCTTTAAGGTCCTAACTAAATTGAGTGAGCACCGTTATAAATTTTCTATGTATGTATTCAAATTATTTGGATCCCTCTACCTTTAATTACCTCTAGATCCCAAAGTATATTCATATTAAGTCCTACATGTATAAGAGAACACAATTCAACAATGGACTCATCAACCTCAAATCCCATGCTAGAGTAAGAATTCTAAGATAATATTTTATTGATGTCCACATCATAAAGTTTTAGCTCACTATAATGAAATATGAACATGATGATTGAAGATATAAAAAATATATAATCTTAAAACCTTTGGAAAGGGGGTGCACATTGGTATTCAATTATGATCAACCATCTATATGAGATGAGAAACATCATACACATGAAAAATTACTAAGTCCCTTTACTCAGCATCATCCTTGAGGGGAAGCAGGTCTCAGATTTAGGGGACATTGTCACCTTTAATGTATATTAAATAATTTCAATAGAGTTTGAGTTGGGATAAATTATTCATATGTCATAATTGGTCGATTCTAGGTCTATGCCAACGTATATTTCTAAAGTATAACCATCCCTTAAAGGTTTTAAACAAGGTCCCTAGTGTATTTAGATAATTTCTAATCTATACATTCATCACTACAGGTACAACATCAAGGATACATGTGACCATTTCATGTTTATTGATCTCAAAACCACATCTTATACAAAATAAAATGCATACCCAAAGACTAAAATATTAAAATATAATAAAAATGCATACCCAAATACCAAATTTGGTTTTTTAGTCTTATTACAAAACAATGCATACAAGTTATACAACACGTACATGTTGTATAATAAATTATATAATGTGTATGAATTATATAACACATATATGCTCTTTGAATTTGATTTCAAAATCGATCCTTTAGGCTCAGAAATGGCTTGCTTTTCCAAGCCAAAGGCTTGTGACCATGCATCTACAGCTGAGATTGAGGGTTTTGAAAAAAAATAATAAATTTCAAATTCAATCACCAAATACGCTATGGATTTCAATTAAAAAATCATATAATTATTACCGTCATGATGAGCATGTTGTCCTCTTTCCAAATATATGTTTTTTATAATTTTTGGCTATTTTAAGGGTTCAGACTATATTTATTTCTAACTACACCTTTTTTAGGCCACTAAATGCTGCACATATACATCCATATTCATGTTTATGTATTTTTTTGTTGATCCAAGTGAAAAATAAATTATAAGGTAAGAAACTATGCTTAATTATACATACATTAAAAAAAAATCATATTTTGATATTTTAAGGTAGTTAGGGGGGCCGCATAGCTGACTATCCATTTTTTTTATCAATTTTCAAGATCTACTTAATTTCAAAATTAATAGAAAAAATATTAATTAAAAAAATTACAAAAAAAAAATTATAACACACTAGAAGATCTTATCTAAATATTCACCAAATGGTTTAAAACAATATTTAACGATGCTAAAAAAAAGGTGGGTTGCATGACCGTCTATCTACTATGTTTTCTTAAAAAATAGGAGGTCCTATTCAAATTTTAGATGTTTGACCTATTTATAGATAACCATTTTTTAGAAAAAATGGTTTTTTAGAAACTAGACTCAAAATTTTACAATTCATGTTTGTTTACCATCTTCAAATTTTGAGTCTGGCCATCTCAAATTATCTACAAAAGTTAAAATTTATGAAATTTTAGAAAAATCATGTTCATGGGTAGGCCCTTTTTGGTCCCCCAATTTTGTGCACTTACCCTAAACTCTCAAGTCATTAAATTACTAGAATTCACAAATAAAAACCTATTATTTTATTTTGAATTTACTCTTACATGATATCTTAATTCATACATTGATCTAGAATTAGTGTATATTCATTATGTTGGAAGATAACAATACTTAAGAATTGAATATGTATGCAAATACATTTTGACAAAACTGACAATAATGGAGACAAATGACACAAAGAACTTTGACCTAGAAAACCCCACAAGGTGTAGGAAAAAAGTAGATGGAAGAGGCAATAGCCTTCAATAGCCATTTGGATACATCTTCCATTACCCTTCTCCATTGGTCATAGATCAGTTTGAAAATACTAGGGTTAGGATTTTCAGTCATGGTTGAAAATAAAGTAAGGTCATTCCTCCAAAATATTATAATACTCAAATATGATCTTATCTCTTCTGAGGTTGGACATTTATTTTTGATGTGTGTGTGTGTGTGTGTGTGTGTGTGTGTGTGTGTGTGTGTGTGTGTGTGTGTGTGTGTGTGTGTGTGTGTGTGTGTGTGTGTGTGTGTGTGTGTGTTTTTGTGTGTGTGTGTTTTTGTGTGTGTGTGTGTGTGTGTGTGTGTGTGTGTGTGTGTGTGTGTGTGTGTGTGTGTGTGTGTGTGTGTGTGAACTAAAAAAATATCTAAATTGTGCACACATTTATCTAAGCCTAAAATAAATGTAAACTATTGGATCATTTATACAATTAGAGAAATAAAGAGATGTAAAGTTTAGATATGTATCTCGAATATTGAGATAATGGGTAATAAATGATAGAAACTTACAATACAAAATAATGCTTAACAATGATCAAAATAGGACATATAAACACACAATGATCAAATAATGATGTAAAAATCATCAAGTTCTAAACTTGGCAATACCCAAAATTCCCAACTTCATTCTTGAGAAAATACATGAAAGTGAAATTTATTTTAGCAATTGTGTTTATCTAATATGGGGATCCAAAATAACTCACTTGGTTTTCTACACCTTCTCTCATATTCCTAGGAATTTAGAATTGGGAAACTAGATCTGAAAACCATAAGGAAAATGATGTGTTTTGGAGTTTTTTTTTACACTTATCATGATTCTTATAAGGACCTTAAATGTTTTTACAATGTCAAAATAATACTCCAATAATTGTATTAATTCATCATCAAGCCAAATTGGTGTAATGCAATGCATCACTAACATGAATGTCAATACTTATTCATGAAAATCCTAAAGATCTTTAAAAAATACTTAATTAAATACTATCAAAAGATAAAAATCCAAAGGTGTCAGTGAATAACCATTTCTATTTAATGGTAAAAATGTCAAGGCTACTACATTTTCCTATCACACATCAATCTCAATATCCCTCCACTTGAGCACACCATTGATTACTACATCTAGTGGGGGAAATAGATATGTTTTCAAACTATTATATCTTGAATATCAAACAATTGTTGTTACATACTCCATGGGATCAATTAATACTTAAACTCAATTACTAATTTCAATTCTTACAACACAAGTGGTGTTTTTATCCCCTTTAGCGACTCCTCAAATCTTATTCTAAATTCTAATGTGTCTATTATGCAAACTCGTCTCCAAGTTATTAAATATTTTGAAGCTCAGGTTTCAAATTTTGAGCAAGATGATTTTAGATAAATTAATTCTATTGATTCACATGATGTATTACATTATCCTATTTCATTTGAGATATCTTTACACCCTTTGCCAACTAGTTTTCTAGCACCCAAGATCAAACTTTGTGAAAATGAGGATGATCTTGATAATCATCTTCAATATTTCTATGCAACATGCTTTATTTATGCTTCGAATGATAATCCAATAAGTATAAAGGACTATATTTTTATATCATTCTATTATCTACCAATACAACTAGTAAGAGAATTCAAGCCTTTAGTGAATTATTTTCTTGCACATTTCTCAATCAACATTACTAAAAAGAGGTCATATGTTGAAATTGCAAAGGTGAAACAAAGAACCATCGATCCTATTAATGGATATGTCTTGAGGTATAAGACAATGTAAAATGATAAATACAATGTTAGATAAAGAGCTTCAAGATATATTCAAGAAAAGTCTTATTGCTCTCTTATATGAGTCTATTATTTTGAAGAAGTTCAAATATCTTGATGACATATGCCATATTTTTTGAGATAGAGAAATAAAACTTATTTCATTAAACAAGCTTAAGTATGTACTAAGCACATTAACTACATATACTACCAAGTTTCATATCAAACCAAGCTATAAGGTAGAACACACTTAGACTAAAAAAGTAATTAACTAGAATGGTTAACACATTTTCACAACCACCTAAGAATCTCCTCTTATCTAATGAACCTAAGAGACAATTTGCATGATTGCACGAGTCTCTAACTTAGATCCTTCTAAAACTAGTGGATTTTCATCTCATATATCTCCTTCTCCTATGTTGATTGATGTGATTCAACATCTACTAAAAGGATATGATGAAAATGATTTTTGTGATGATCATCAATGTGTTGGTCATACTCTAAACATCTATTTCAAATTGAACCACAAGATACAATAACTTATTGATAGCGACCAACTTACCTTTGAAAATTTTAAAAAATAATCATGACCAAAACATAATAATCAAAATCAAAAGATATTCAATAATTCATTACAACATAGAGCGCAAAACATAGATAGAACACAAAAGATAGAATTGAACCAATAAATGAAGATATTGTGAGGAAATGGGTGGAGGTTTGGATCATTTTGAAAATTAGAGGTTTTGATTCCTTTATGGATAAAATTTGTGGCTATGACCTGCATCTCTCTACACAATTCATCAAGAATTGGAAAAATATGGTTGTAAAGATCAAGAATGTTTCAATGGAGATAACAGAGGATCTTCTTGCTATTGTAACTAGTTTTCATATTGAGTATTATAAGTATATCAAATTGACTACTATGAAGGAGCACGAGAACTTAAAATTATTGGTTGGAAATTAAAATTTGATTACTTTATTGGGGGGATACAAGAGGGAGGATTTCCTAGTTTCATTTGATGAGGTCACTGAATAGATAATCAGGTATGTCACTTTTGATGACAATATAAATTTGCTCATTACTATCACTTGCCATTTATTAATTATATGAGACATTATATACCTATCAACATTCAATTCTAAATTTTTCATTCCATTTAACATTCTATGAAGGAGGTTTAGTTAGGTAGAAAAACTGAACCGTTGCATCATGGTGTGATCTTCTTGATTTACAAATTTTTCAATACTCAATATCCTTCACCTTAATTTGTGATTGGGAACAATAAAAAAGTGGGGCCTAAGGGTTATATGTAGGGAAATAAATATTTGGGTCATGTTCAAGGCTCTGAGTAGCCAATCCCCAAATTGAATTTAAGAAGCAAGAACAAATCTCATCCTCATAAGGATTTGTGGATTTATGGAGATTCAAATGTCAATAATGCTTTTGATGGAGATAATATTATTGATCTTGATAATAGTCCTAATATTCCTGAAAATACTATAGATGAGTCCATAAAGGTGGTTTATATTATAAGGTAGAATGTCAATGTTGATCAAAATATTTAGGGGGAAGAAGAGAATAGGGGTGATAAAGTATAACTGGATAATCAGATTTTTGGTAATAATAATCTCAATATTTCTGAGAGGGGTAAGCAAATTCAAGAGGATAATGTATTGATGCTTCACAATACATTTTTGAATAGAGTTGATATGGTTCAGATGGTGAGAAAAAAATTGGGCATACATAGGTGTGAGAGGTTTAATGAGAAGGATAAGAATAATAAGGAGACATCTAAAAATGAGCTTCATAGAGGTCAAGTAAGGATGGATTTTTATTTATTTAAAGGCATTATTTCTAATTAGGTTAAATTTAAGATCTTGAAAGATGAGGTCAACCTGCATAAGGGTTTCTTGAAGTGGTTTATGAAATATCATTCTAGGCTTAAATAGGAGGTGAACAACCTCAAAAAATAGGTTATTTTTTTTTACCAAGGAATGAGAGATTGAGATGGATTCTAATATTGACACTTTAAGGGAAAGAATGATAAGGTTGGAAAATGAGAATAAAAAACTCAAAAAAAATATAAATCTTTTGGTAAGTTTTAGGAAAGTGACAGTTCATAATACTATGTAAGGCATGCAAGGTTTAGCAAGATTGTTCAACAATGCAAAAACTCAAGGTAATTATAATTTCCCCCAAAAAAATATTAAGGGTGATGCTTCTACTTTAGCTTTGGATCAAACTGACACTGGTCTAGATATAAAATTTCAAAATATGATCAATGAATAGATTATTGCTTATAATGATTAGAAAAATAATCATTGATGATGTTATAATGTTGTGATACTACTATGCTGGTGTTGTTTTTTATTGTTTCTAGTTTTTTTTATTTTATTTTTTTGATGGTGGTTGATTGGGTTTGGTCACTTAGGTGGTTGTTTGTATTGGGTTGAGTCCCTTTCAAAATTAGCTTTTACCTTTAATAGAATATGTAGACAAATTTGAATCCATTATGATGATCCCTAATCCTTAAAGCTGAAAATGACCCCAAATTTATCTAGTGGTTAAGATCAATTATGAACATGAATACAAAATAAAATGGAGAGAGTTAATAAAGGAGTAGGGTTACCTTACCATATGAGTCCAACCATAGGTGGCCCTTACCAACCCAACCATCAACTAGATGGTGGTTTCAAAAACAAGGTCAAGGAGAAATTTTTAAGTAGGTTGGATTCCAAATCAAAGGACATCATAATAAAACATGATCACCAACAAGGTACACTCCATGCAACCATAAAGTAGGATAGAAAACATTGCTTATAACTTAATAGTTATAATCAACCAAGTCAAAAGGCCAACAAATAAAATGATCCAAGCAAGATAATCAAGAAACTTGACCATACCATAATCCTAAGGTAACAATTATAGGTTATAGCAATCAATCCAAACCAATCCATAGAGATAGCAGTGTTTCCAACAAGCATACAACCCATAAATTGATTTTAAAGCAATAATAAATATAGGGGATTTTATGGTTAATTATGAGGTATCACAACCTCATATGATACCCTAATATTAAAAATGAGTCAATATGAGTTATGGAATAATAGTCCATTAAAGTGGGTTAAATTAAAAACCAAAAACCCTCATTAGAAAAGACGATTCCAAAATGGTCTTATCCAATTGTCAAGGTTCAATGATACATAAGTATACATAATTATTATCAAAGCCACAACATGAATTATTTGTTTGAAATGATACATAGGATATTATAATCAAAAATCATTATAGGTAATTTTAACCAATTTGAATTAATATAAGGGAAACACCCTAACATATTTATTAAGTAGAAGGAGCCAGTCGACTTCACTTTAACACCAAAGAATTCAACATTAATAAAAAATAGATGTATATCTCTCCAATTGAGGCACACCCATATGGATAAAGTCATGTCATTCAACAGACTTGCCCATCTGGTACAAAAATAAGGTCTCATCCAAAATCAATTCTAAGAAACATATTACCCAAGAATAAA